>CAMTDV010000009.1:75608601-75811424 GCA_947069175.1 Scalesia atractyloides | reverse complement strand
ATTTATATAAAAACTAGTTTAAGATTTTATTTAAACTCACTTCAGGCTTAAAAACAATTATAAAAAACTACTAATGCCCAAATTTTTATTTTTTTAAACTCAAACGAAAATATGTATAAATTTTTTGGAAAATAAATGGTAGGGGCAGAGAATTTTTAGAGAAAATAATTAGCGGGAGAGGATCTATATGATTTAAAAAATTTGGACGGAAAATCGATTTTACGCTATTAACGAAAGCATTGGCGGGGACGAATATACCACTGGCCCCTTAAAAGCTCCGCCCGTGACAATACGTATAGGGCTTAAAAGTGTAGAGATAAACCGTGTGGGTGTGTGTGGATCCTTTAGAAATTGAATACCTTGGAAATAGTATTTAAATTTACTTTCAAGAACGAAAAGTCCCTCTCAAAACTTCCCGCCCCTCCCAACATTCTGATTCCCGCCCACAGTTCAACACACCAAATTAAGTCCTCTTCTCTAACCCTAATTCGATCACTCCTCTCAAACCCAATATATCGTTTGCTCTCACCCTTTTCTCTCTATCAATTGATAATCGCAAAATCTAGCTCTGGTGGACATCGATCTTCACTGTGTTAATGGGACCTGAACCAACATTTGTAGTGGTTGCGACCGGAACAAGGAGGTTTACCGTCGTCACAGTGTAATCGTTCTCTCTTTCACTTGATATCATTTGGGCGTTTCACGATTACAATCGGTATCATCCCTCACTCTTCTTTATCTCGTCTATTGGGTTAGAAAATTGGGGGTTTTTCTTTCTTTTGTATTGATTTAGGAAAAGTTGTTTATTCTTTAGGTTAGTTTTAATCATTCTTAAAATCAAACAGATAAAGGTGGATCTACCTGATTTATAAAACAGATTATGGTTTGTGGGCTTGTTGATGATCATGTATAATGGTTTCTTAACTATCAGATTTGGGTATGAACTTGATTGCTGTTAACATGTTATTTTACTCTTAGACTTGTGAGGTAAAGAACTTTTTGGTAGATTTGTAATGTCTATTAACAAAGCCAAAAGTATATGCTCACAAGGTGTTAGATAAAATTCCTCAAAGAGATTGTATATCATGGAATTCCAATATATATTATTTAGCTAGAAACGGGCATTGCCTGGTATTGTTAGATACAATTAAAGAATTGCATGAATATGTGTTTGTACCAAGACCAGGGTTGCTTGCTAGTATTAGAGATGGTAAAATGAGTAGGACTGCAGGCTTAGGCACAAGTCAAAATTGGTTGACTGTATTTGTGTACTGGTAGTTTAGGCTGAGGCATGTGCATTGTTTTTGTGTAGTTTTTAAGTCACTTGCTAGGTTGTTTGGTGTATATTGTATGGCCCATTTGTTGTTAAAAATATTTTTTTTTGTAACTTTTTTTACTGTTTTGATGTGCAGTGAAACTTGCTTATGGTGGTCGTGGTAATTCGTCTTTTAAAGACTATTATAACAGTCATAGTAGTGGTCTTGGTGATCGGGGTGGTGGAGTTTCTGGATGTTCTGGTTACAGAGGTATGATATCAGTTGTTTGTGCTTTGTTACTACATTTTGATAACCATGAAGAGTAAATTCTAAAGTATACTTGTTTTTTGTGATTGACACAGTTTTGGTAACTGGGTTACCTTCTTTTGCATCATGGCAGTACCTTAAGATCAGTATGATTTTGATGTTTGTAAATTGGAGTTTTTATTTTGGAAAATAAATAAACAAGGTTTAGCCAATGGGATGGTGGTCCATTAGTAAAGGCAAATCCTTTAAACACCTTGGGAGGGGGAGGTCTTGTGTTCAAGTCCCACAGACGACAGGAATAAAAAAAATTTGTCGTTCAAAAAAAATAAACAAGCTTTATGGGTCATTTTTTTTTAAATAAGCTTTATGAGATATTTAACATGTATTTTCATCATCACTAAACTCTTAAATTATCAGTTAGTTTGTTCTTTTCTAGTTTGTTAATTTGTCTGTTGGATGTCTGGTATCCTGGAGCCTGGTCTAAGAACTTTGCTACTTTCTGATGGTGACATTGTTCATTTTATATTAAATTACTAGAAATCTAGAATCATATTTTTATACAGTAATAAAGAGTTGTTTCATGATTTGGTTTATCAGGTAACATCACATCTCGTCTGTGCTGGAGCTGTTTGTTTCTTTCAAGTTTTCAGCAAGGGAAGTGGTAAGATTGTTATTAAAAAGAGTGTTTTTAGGTTATACTCTATTTCATAGAAAGGATGTAAATATGTTTTCTTTGTTAAAGTGTTTGTGGTTATATGTTAATATTTTACAGGTACCACATGTGTCATGGACTACACAAAATATGATGACACGAGGAAATTGAAATTATGGTTATAGACTTGGTTGAGCATTGGATTAAGGAGGTGTTTGAGGGCCGGACATTGACTCCAAAAAGGCGTCTCAAGGTTAGCTTATATTCTATCAAGTATGAATTGAAGACGTCAGTTTGGGTTGAATGTATGAAGACATCGGTTCGGGAAGTTATTGTGTATCACTTTTATCTTTAGAGATGTATTTATGTTATTTTGAAAATTTTGTAAGTTTGTGTTACTTTGAAACCTTTGTAATTTGTAATCTTGGGTTATTTTATATTTGTTTTAATTTAATTTTGTTTTTTGTATATTTATTTATTTCCTTTTTTAGATAATATGTTTATAATGGAAACTTTTAATAAAATTTCTCAGAAATAAAAAAATATATTTTTAGCTTAAATACTAAGAGATACGGTTTCATAACCGCATCTTTTGAATATATTGAAAAAAAAAGTTTTTGCTTAGTATATCAAAAGATGAGGTTGTAGAACCACATCTTTTGGACCCACATCTTTTGATTTAGAGCCATAAGATGAGGGTCTAGAACCACATTTTATAAGCAATTTACCCGCATCATTTGATCATTTATGTACTAGTGTCCAACGTTTTGCACAACAACTATCGACTGTGCGACCTTTTTTTTTCTATTAATTGGAAACAAAAAGAGAACAGGATACATGAAAAGAATGATCCTTATGGTTTCTTATAATGCCATGCCTTGCCCCCTAAATTACATTTTTAAATTCAAACTAACTAGGAATCAGATCCGCGCGCGTTGCGGCGCGGGTACGTCATAAACATAAAATCGCTTAGTCCAAACGTTATGCCAGGCGTTAACCATATGAAAACACACGTTTCGACGTATCCAATTGAACTCAATGTAACCTATATAAGCATTGCGATTGGGTCAAAACGTAAAGTAAATCGAGTTTATAATGTGCAATCATAACGTATTATAAGTGACCCGGTTCGTACATAGAAAACGTAACGGGTATAAAAGACAAAACTAACACTTGTATGTGAGCCGACCTGTACATAGAAAATGTAACGGGTATAAAAGAAAAAAAAACTAACACGTGTTTGTGACCCGACTCGTACATAGAAAACGTAACGGGTATAAAAAAATACTGATACGTGTAATCAAAAGGGATTAACTAAAGTTTTTGAAAAAAAGAAAAAAAAGAAATCACAATTTGACTCCACTCGATTCGAAAAACATCTATAAAATAAGCACGAAAACATATCAAATGGTAGACTAACTCTAATTTATACCAAAACGTACATAAAAGTATGCATGTAAAAATGGTTTCTTTTTATAGAAAATGTATTATATTTGAGCTGACTCGTTTCCAAAAAAGGTTACGTCAAAACGTAGAGCAAATCAAATTTATACCGACACGTACATAAAAATATGAACGTAAATAATTTGTTTTTTTAAGTAAAGGAAGTATAGGGTAAACTCGAAACAAATTATTAGTAAAAAAACTTAGTATGTTAAAAATATTCGTAAAACCGTGCCAAGTAGCACCAATGTCACACCACTGCCAACGACTACCAACATCAGAAAAGCTCGTAAAAATAAAATAAATAAAAATGAAAAATAACATCGAACGAAAAGCTGACGTAAAAACGTTGAACCACGCATACTCGTTGCGGCGTGTTAATGCGAAGAAATTAGACCGAAACGTAAAAACGTAGAAAAAATAACTAAGTCAATCTACGGCCCGCACCTTGCTACGAATCTATCAAACGGGAAAAAATAGATGAATTTCGACAGGCTATCAAACGAGAAAAATAGACACAAAAACGTTGAACCTCACACGTACTTTGTGGCATGTTAACTCGCAAAATTTAAAAGGACACGTTAAACGAAAAACATGCGAAAGATGAAAAGTATGGTTACCAAAGTTGAAAATAAAAAGGTATTGGCTTAAATTGCAACAAATAAAATGCTTTAGTTCAAAAGTAAAAAAAAATCAAAGGGATTTATAAAAGATGAAAGAGTAAATTGCACAAAACGTCCTTTAAGTTTCACCAATCTTGCTGGTTTCAGCCTTAATCTTTAAAAGTTGCTAAAACCAGCCTTTAAGATTAATTTTGTTACAGGTTTCATCCTTTATCACTAACCCAGTTATTAAATCACGTTAAATGGCATCACATGCAAGCCATGTGAGGGTAAAACCGTCTATTTCATACTTAAAGGACGTTTTGTGTAATTTACTCAATTAATATATCCATGCCCCCCTCTCTCTCAATCTCTCTCCCTCAATGAATTGTCTGCAACAACAGAACCATCCAAATCCACCACTCATCACCGCCTCCATCTACATCCACCACACCAACACATCGCCTCCATCCAGATCCGCCACACCACCACCTCCATCCGAATCGTCACACAACACCTCCGCCTCCATCTAGATCTGCCACAACCACCACCACCTCGCATCATCAACCGACGACAAAGGCGTTGGATTGAATCGCACCACACCAACACATCGCCTCCATCCAGATCCGCCACACCACCACCTCCATCCGAATCGTCACACAACACCTCCGCCTCCATCTAGATCTGCCACAACCACCACCACCTCGCATCATCAACCGACGACAAAGGCGTTGGATTGAATCGCACCACACCAACACATCGCCTCCATCCAGATCCGCCACACCACCACCTCCATCCGAATCGTCACACAACACCTCCGCCTCCATCTAGATCTGCCACAACCACCACCACCTCGCATCATCAACCGACAACAAAGGCGTTGGATTGAATCGTGTTTAAAACGTCTATTTCTCATTATTTTCCTGGGCTAAACTGAACTTGTTTGGGTACAGCTATACTCAAGAAAGCCTGTGAAACTACCATACAAGATGAGATGGTTAAATGTTCATTTAGCGACCGAATGGTTTCGCGAAGAAAAAAAAGGTTAATGATACCCCCTTCCTCTCCCACGCCCACGTCTCCCCCACCCCTACCTTGGCCACCGCCGCCACCTCTGCTGCCATGTGAAATACCCTCAAAAGCCCTGTGCACTAGCTGACTGCCGCCTCCACCACGCCCTCGTTTGTTTGCATAGTTGCCTGAACCATTTGTAGTGCCACCTGCATGTTTCACTCTGTTTCAAAAAAGAAAAAAAATATTTGTGATGAACTGATGATAATTGCAAAAAGGTAATTTTAGTAATAAGAACTTCCGACAAAGAAAATCATACCCGGTGGCATTAGTTGACGGGGCTACGGTCTTGACAGCTTCTTTCCAGGATAAATTAATTTTTTTATCTCCAATAAATGAAGGTGACTTGGAATGCAGCGGCTGGGTTGATAAAAAATAGAGTAAATGCAGCGGCGTCCTTTAAAGAGTAAGTGTTCATCCTTTCCTGCTATCCAACCATTTAACTTTGAGGAACCTGGTTTACAGGGTAGCTGATTATGTGGTCACCAATCCAGAACCATTACTCACTGTGTAAGGCACCAACCTTCATTATCTGCTTTCCTTCTTTGTAGTTCTCATTAAACTTTTATACTTTTAAACAGCAGCAGGCGTAAGAAGGCCCCTAAATCTTGTGGTTTCTGGAAGTGGCTATGGTAGGTATCTTATGCTTTTGCAGTCAGCTATGCAAACAATATACAGAACCATTACTCACTGTTTTGCTTTTGCAGCAGCTTCAAGAAAGTGGAGAGAGAGAGATGAAAAGACGGTTTTACCCTCACATGCTATGCATGTGAGGCCATTTAACGTGATTTAATAACTGGGTTAGTGATAAAGGATGAAACCTGCAACAAAATTAATCTTAAAGGCTGGTTTTGACAACTTTTAAAGATTAAGGCTGAAACCAGCAAGATTGGTGAAACTTAAAGGACGTTTTGTGCAATTTACTCAAGATGAAAACATTTGGGTTTAAAGTGAAATATCAAGATTTTTTTTTTTTGAAAAAAACACTACAAAGCACAACAATGTTGATAATTTATAATTTGGTAATATCCTTAGTTGTTACCAAATGTCTATTCGAAATCTAAACACAATTAAATAAACTAATATTTAAATACTACTACTAATAATTGACTTACTATTATCTTTAGTCAGTTTTGGATCAGGATTTCTATAATTTGCTGGACCATTTTAAGATTATGGTAGTTGAACCAGGTTTATTCATCATCGCATCCTCGTTTTTGCTCTAATCCCCAAGTCTAGAGACCCGTCTTGGCGAATAGAGTTAAGACGGTGTTGAATTTTATAATCTCCGAGGAGTAGTCGACTTTCCTTGGAGATAGGTCTATTCTTGAGGGGCCTCTGATGGTGAACGTCGTGGATCAAAAAGAGAAAAAAAGAAGGGGAGGTTGTTTAAAATACATTTTGGAGAAGGCTTACAGCCATCTCAATTGGAGGTTCTTGCACGAGGTGATGGAAAAATGAAATTTCCGTCAAAATGCAGAACGTGGTTATCAATCTTAGTAAACAGATCCCCAACTTTTGAACTCTAGTGCTCACGTGGTATTAGACAACGGGACCGATATTGCTATTTTGTTTATAGTGGCAACGGAGTCTTTCTCGGGGTTAACACTTTGTCAAAAATCGCATACGGTCACACAAAAAAAATGTGACCATAGGGCAATTGCCACACCCTCAAAAATCCACCTGTGGGGTTTTACCGCGAAGCATGTGACGTACCAGGATTTAGCCACTAATCATGTTGAACTAATAGTAATAATATAAAAAAAAGGCCAACGCCATGTCCAACATGAATAGTGTAATTCAAATTAAACGATTTAACAAAATATATCTTCAGCGGAAGCAAATGTAAGTATCTCAACAATTAAAAACCAAAATGTTTTAAAACGTAATTATCAATGTTTGCATCAAGAAACACGCAGACACTTCAAGCACCAAAGACTGCAAGTTCCAATGCAAGATATATCTAACGACCTGCACGCATGCAGAAAAAAAATGTATCAGCAATTAAGCCGACGAGTTCACAATTTTGTTTACCATAAAACCAGTAGGTGTTTAGTTTAAAGACATATTGATAATAACTTGATACCGCAGTGACGTCAGTTTGTTTGCCCTTCCCCAATGCCTATCAACATTGAGATCATGTGGTTAAGGTCATTAGTTCATGCCCGTCCAATCCAGGTACGGTGTGAGGTTGTCAAGCCTAATAGCGCTATCAACTAATACCTCGTTGCCCTCCAAGCAACTAGTTCGGTAATAAGATGGGACTTAAGTGATAGAGGTGAGTAGATTATCCAACATCAAATTTAAACTATAACGTTTGCCAAAAGTATTCCTCCAAGGAATAGTTGTTTCGTAAATGTATTCCTCCAAGGAATAATAGTTTGCTTATTCCCTAGGAACGCATGCTTGTAAAAGAGCAGTGAACTCACCTTAGTTTGCTCGGTTAAAAGACGGAAAATAAACGCGGAGTGGAACGGGTCAATCACGTCCTAACATGATTACTGGATAAAAGTTAGTGTGTGAACTCACACGGAGACGAGAATTCTACACGTATCTAACACGTAGCACGTAAAATATTATAATATATATACATATGCATGCAAAGTGTCGCTATTCGAAATAACGACCACATTTTCGTCACAAATCACATAATAAATCTTGTCATAAAAATTCAGCTTTTAAGTGCATTTTTGGACAATTTGCGGTACGTTAATCAGGACCGTTCGGGCACCGGATAGTTTCCGAAGAATTATAGAACATGTCAATCGAACAAGAGACCATTGTACTAAAATTTTAGAGTCTAACTCTTTATCAAAAATTTATAAAAAATCTTTTACTAAGCAGCAATCAGATTCGTCACTTTCTGATTGCAGCTCATAGAAAAATTCATTTAAAAATCATCGTTATCCGATTGACGTAGTTCCAGTTGGAGGTTCATAACAACACCTAAGGCTATCTACAATATAAATTTCATGGTCTAAATATGATTATACACCAAGTTATGACTCAAAACATAACACGTAAAATCTGTAGAAAAACGCAGCTTTAGTTGCTGAAACGAAATAAATCATTTAAAATAGTAAACGACGTCCAGAAATCATGATTCTAGCGCCATTTGAATCGTATTTCGAAATAACACGTTTTAACCTCAAGAAAATCCAGATTTCGTTAATTTTTGACCCGGTTACAGCCGATTAAAGTCTGCTGTAACTGTTGGACAGCTTACTGTTTTCGTTACCCGATCCCGCAAACAATTAACTAGCGAACCCGAGACACATTAACTTAATTAACAACAGGTTTGTATCACAAAATAGACCATGTAACAACCAACTTATCACTAACCACTAGATTTAGTCCATCAACAATACTCGAGAGACATACCCGAACTCGTGATCAACCCAACATCAGAAATCACCATCTATCCTAAAACGCAGCCAAGATACAAAATAACCATCATGCATAACCATGTATAATTATCCCAACACACAAGATTAAACCCGTAACGAAACCCTAGCGGCTTAACCGGTCATGTAAACGACCTAAACATAATAACACATGATCTCTACTACTCGAACTACAAATATCAACATAATGTCACGAATCATCAATCAAATTAGATAAAAACGCAGCCATGAAAACCTTATACAAATCACATATGAACATTAATACTTCAAAAAAAAAAAAAAACAAAATAAAGGTACCTAGCAGCGAACGAAGTAATATAAAGCGTCGAACCGAAGTCGAGTAGAGATTCTAGGGTCTTGTATGCGTTGGCAGAAGAGAGGAAGAAGGAGCACAAGATAGCAGATTAAATGTGCAGCTTCGGGTTTCTTTATTTGTTTATTTTTGTTGAAGTTTGGATATAATGTCATGCAATGTTACGTAAAATAAAAGGATTCACAATTTGGAGGCGGTTAGAGTTAAGTCCGACATGGACTTTAGGCCAAAAGAAATAAGGGTAAAGGTGAGGGTGGTTGTTGGGCCAATGTGGGTTGCTCACAAACACACAAGAGTAAAAATGTGGGTGGCAGGGATTTGTTATTTTTTTGTTAGTATTAATATATTTTAAAACCACTAATAACAATGAGGGATTAATTAACTCATAAGATGAATAATTAATTAACTAATATAAATGCATGATATTCATGCTAAGGTTCGGGCCTCATAAGTTTCGAGCTACGCGAGTGAGTTGAATCGACCAGCGAGACATGTGCTTTGATTCAAACGGTTTGGGGTTCAAAAGAATAAAGATTCGGTTCCTAGTTAATCGCTTGAATAATATGAACTTATAATATAATTTAGTTAATTATAATTAACTCGTCAAATAAAATAAGTATAAGACTCGATTAACAAATACGAAAAAGAACAGTTCTAATCTCGAAATTACGAATTGTCACATTATCCCAAGTTGAAAGAAATTTTGTCCCGAAATTTACAAACAGTCGTTGAAGAAGCTAGCGCGGTTGAGTGTTTACGTGGGGTGTCACACAATCGCTACATATATTTTTTCTATATAAGTGTGACCAAAGGTCGAGTCATCATAAGCATCATACGACCAAACTGACGTTAAGTGGTCGTAGGTAACTGAATGTGTGGCTAAAGAGTTTTAGTGTTTCCTGCTCGGATCAAGCAACCAGTCCATAAGTGTGTCTAAAGCGTAACAACAGTTACATGATAACACCTAACTAATCGACAATTAACGCCAAATAACACTCATATGAGAAAAATGCACATGATTTTATGTTAAATTATTACCCATTTATAATATGTTTTGTTAATGAAATATTCAAATTAAGCTTAAATTGTTTGTATTGAATTTTCAGGAAAAAAATAACCAAGAATAACAAAGGAAACAAAAGCAGGCAAAAAATAGAGAAAATTAGAAGAAATCATCTAGACACGCCCCATGCCTCTGTAGACACGCTCGTGCCTCTGATCCCGACACCTCCAGAAGACCGATGCGCGAAGATCAGGCGAAAAAAGCCAGGCACGGCCCGTGCCTCGACGGTACAGTACAAGATAAGATAAAGCTTCTGGAAGATTTGGAACATCCCCTGGGACCCACAAAGTTGGCCACGACCTATGTGTACGAGACACGGCCCGTGCCTCGACTACTGGCTACAGCAGGTCACCTGATCGGGCATGGCCCGTTGTCACACCCCGATTTTCACGTGTAACCCGATGGGCCCGGTTGGGGAATATCGTGACGTAAGTTGATATCATCATAACTAACAAACACACAGCACAGCGGAAGTCTTGGAGTTTAAATTAGTATTACAAACCAAATGTCCAAATGTTCGAAAATAATAATTACAGGCTTGTAATAACGAATCCACAGGCGGATCGAATAAATATTTACAAAGAAAATTGTTCTACAGACTTTGGCAGCTTATGGACTTGCAAGATCCTTATTTAGCTAATACGCAGCTCCCAATCTATTCCACGTTGCCACCTGTAACTTGGTCTTTTGAAAATACGTCAATTTTCACTGTTAAATACTAGTAACCGACACATTTTGTAAACATTTATTAAAATGATTTTCGGTCCACTTGGCACGTTTTATAAATAACTTGGGATAGTTCAAAATGACTTTGTTTACAGTTTTACATGTTTGTCAATACATACGGGGTCCGGTGCAGAAACCGAATAACCTGATTAACCGATACGCCACTTTAAATTATCCACCAGTGGGATTTAATCATTTCATAAGCATTAGCGTCTGTCAGGTGTATGCCTACACCCCGCGCTTAAGGTCGTGGCCATTAATAACTTAAATGAGCCAAGGATATCCCAGACATGGTCGAATTAACCCCCAATGTTTCAGTTATCAAATAATACAGAATAGAACGGGTTATAAGGATTTAATAAATCACAATCCGATAACATGATCCCATACCCGACCAAGCGGTATTATTATACCGTGTCCCAAGCCCGTTTAGGGAAAATAAGTTAAAAGTATTTACCTGAGCAAATTCTTCAAATAAGATAAGTAACTCAGCCGAATATTCAAAAGTAAGCTTAGATGGCAATCTATCGGGAGGCTCCTAGTCTGGAAATGATGGTGTTTATAACCAATTAGAATGCTAACGGGTCCTATCTACTTTGTAGACTCGAACCGGGTAGCTTAAATATATTAGCGGTACTAGACGCTAGATTAAGCGATGACCGGAATAGAATTTAGTTTAAACCCGACAAGCACGGAGACTTGTTTAATATGGGTAAACATGTTACATTCTGGATTTTGGAAATAAAATGATAAGGTTAAACCTGTTTCGGTTAAATTACGTAAACTAGTTACGTAGGCCGAACCGTACGCATATAAGCGAAACCGGGTAACCGGGTGAGTCCTATACAAGTTCCATATGCCATCATACTTTAAACATGTTGTAGCATCAGTAGGGTATCAACATGTATGCCCGTTATGGTTTTAAAATCAAGTTACGCCTCAAAAGGGCGTTTTGATCATTTTATGACTTGTAAAAGAACTTATGAGCAAACTGATGTAACGATCATAATCTTACTGTAAAAATAGTTTATTTATGATGTTATATCAGTAGGATATCGAGTATGTGTGTGGTTTAGAGTTTAAGACCAAACTATGCCCCGTAAGGGCATTTTGGTCATTTCACACATAGCTTGATAAATTACTTGGGAATCTGAGTTTAGTTAATGTACTTACTGTAATTATATGTATAAAACAAGTTTTGAAATCAATAGGTATCAATTCTTTCTAATATGGTTTTAAACCATACCATGCGCCGAAACGGCGATTAAGTCGCTAAATGACGATATTCAAGATGATTAAGGAAAGCTGATGTTATGATCAGGTTTATATAACCAAAATAAGTTATTAAATATATTATAATAGTAGGTAAATGGTTTTGTTATAAAAGTATCTTTAAAACCACTTTATGCACCGTAAGGGGAACATCGTTATTTATCGGCATTATACAAGGACTTGTGTGTAAATTTAGTTTACAATATGATTTGATATCCCAAGTAATCCTATTTATGATATTACATCAGTAGGTAATGAGTTTTGTTGAAAAATTATGATTTTAGATGCCGAAAGGGCATTTTGGTCCTTTAAAAGCATGATTTGCGATAATTAAACAAAACTCAGGTTGTGACCAAATTATTGGCATCAAAATAGGTTAGTCATGTTTATATATCAGTACATAACTTATTTGTATGCTCCTTTGTATTTAAAACCATATTTTTAAGTATGAAGGACATTTTAGCAAAGTTTGGCATAATTAACGGAAACTTGCATAAAAGCTCGGATTACTATGTAACCATGTAATACAACTCCAGAGGGTTATACTACAACTAAACATGGTCACAATGAAACTTAGAATTAATAGCTAAAGTTGCTAATTCGGGTCAGAACCGAAAGTCAAAGTAAAAGTCAACTTTGTGACTTTCGGTTGCGAACCGACCTTAGACCTGGACTTGACGAGCCGAACATGTTTACACATGTTCTAATAATTATAACCAAGTTTTTTAAGTGTTAAAACATATTTTATAACACCTACATTATCATATATGAATTTATTTTCAAATCTGACCCAGTTTAACTTTTTATTAATAACTTTGACCCGTCAATTGACCAAGCAAACGTGGTAATTAGGAGGTGCCCTTTTTAGGGATTAACACTTACCTAATTACGATCACGTAGCCATGTTCGTACTGAACAATGGCTGGACCGTAATGGTCTTAGCCTAAAGTCAAAGCGTTTTTACGTCAACGCTTTGACTTTGGCTTTAAAGCCTAATAAAACTTAAAGGAAAGGGTTGGAACACTTACAAGTGATCCAAAGGAAATAGTAGAACTTAGGGGAGGTCTCCTTAAGCCAGGAAACAACTCCAGAGAGAGTAGAGAAGAAAAGAGGAATGAGCAAGGAATGAAGCTCAACATTGAGCTCTATTTATAGTTGAAGGGCATGGATTTAGATCAATCCAAGTGTTGAGAGCTCATCTAGGATCACTCTAGGTGTTATATGAGGTGTCCAAAACCAGAATTGAGGCCATGGTTTCGGAATTCAGGAGCTGAGTGGGTTGGGAGGTGGCAAGCATGCAGGTACTGCAGCTGGCTGCTGTTTCTGCGAACTGACCTCTCCCGCGCTTCGCGCGGGGATACCAGGTCCCTGGCGCGTGGCGCCTGGGATGTCAATTTACAAAATTTCCATTTTGGCCCCCGGACTTCTCCAAACTCCCATATTTCGACATAAAAGCATGTTTTATTCAATATGGCTCCTGTTTAGCACTCTCGGGAGTATAACCGAACATCATTAAGCTCCGGGTTCGTTAAAAGGTCACTCAGAGGCATAGTTTAAGCATGTTGACACCTTTAACCCCTCAACTTTAATGTTCACCACTCAGAGGTTATAAAATAACATGTTGGCGATTTCAGTCCCTCTCGTCTAGCACACGACATGCAAGGATCAGCGGGACACGTGTCGACGTATATTCAAAAAGATAGGGGTACTTTTGTCGCATAGTGGACTCGACTTCCCATATATACTTGGGACCTCGTCGAGCATCCCACTTTACCTTTACAATAGGCACGTGCTTTCTACGAAGCTTCTTAACCTGACGATCTTCGATCGATATCGGTTTCTAATGAAACGCAGGTTTTCGTCAATTTGCACATCCTCGTGCGGCATTGCTAGCGACTCGTCCGCTAGACATTTCTTTAAGTTGGAAATGTGGAACACATCATGAATTCCACTTAGCGTTTCGGGTAACTTGAGCTTGTAAGCTACGGACCCGACTCGTTCGATAATCTCAAACGGTCCTATATATCTTGGGCTCAACTTGCCCTTTTTACCAAATCGCATGACGCCTTTCCAAGGCGACACCTTTAGTAACACTTTGTCCTCAATTTGGAACTGAAGAGTTTTGCGCCTCTTATCCACGTAGCTCTTCTGCCTATCTCGGGCAGCTTTAAGACGGTCGTGGATTTGCAAGATTTTATCCGTCGTTTCTAGGACTATCTCAGGTCCTGTTAGTTGGGCTTCCCCAACTTCTGCCCAACAAACGGGCGTTCGACATTTTCTCCCATACAAGGCCTCAAAAGGTGCAGTCTTGATGCTTGTATGATAACTGTTGTTATAGGAGAATTCAATCAAGGGTAGGTGGTCGTCCCAACTACCACCTAAGTCGATCACACATGCACGAAGCATGTCCTCAAGAGTTTGAATGGTACGCTCACTCTGTCCGTCAGTCTGCGGATGATAAGCGGTACTGAAGTTCAATCGAGTGCCAAGAGATTGTTGGAAGCTTTTCCAAAAATGAGAGGTGTATCTTGTATCTCTATCGGATACAATAGACACCGGCATTCCATGTAGGGATACGATCTCGTCCACATACATCTTAGCCAACTTGTCCGAACTAAACGTTTCTCTGATTGGCAAGAAATGTGCTGACTTAGTCAGCCTATCCACGATGACCCAAATCATGTCATTACCATGCTTGGTCTTTGGCAATTTGGTGATCAAATCCATAGTTACCATTTTCCATTTCCAAGTGGGAATCTCAAGCTGTTGTAGAAGTCCTGACGTTTCTGATGTTCAGCCTTAACTTGCGAACACGTCAAGCACTTAGCTACATAGGTGGCTATGGATTTCTTCAAACCCATCCACCAATAATTAGATTTTAAGTCCTGGTACATCTTTTCACCTCCTGGGTGAATAGAGTACTTAGTGTTATGCGCTTCCTGGAGGATCAAATCTCTAAGTCCTCCAAATACTGGAACCCAAATTCGTCCATTGAATCTGAGGATTCCATCATTTCCAGGCATTAACTGTTCGACAATTCCACCTAATTCATCATTTGCAATATTAGCCTCCATCAGGGCTTGCTTCTGCGCATCAAGTAGCTTTTCGCTCAAACTGTTTCTGACTTCAATGCTTTTGGCGTTAATCCTTAAAGGTTTAATCCTTTCTTTGCGGCTAAGCGCATCAGCTACTACATTTGCTTTTCCGGGATGGTATCGGATATCACAATCATAATCATTAAGGGTTTCCATCCAACGGCGTTGTCGCATATTCAAATCCTTTCGATTGAACAAATGTTGGAGGCTTTTGTGATCGGTGTATATAATACACTTTGTTCCGTATAAATAATGCCTCCAAAGTTTAAGTGCAAATACAACGGCACCCAGTTCTAAGTCGTGGGTGGTGTAATTCTTTTCATGCACTTTGAGTTGTCATGATGCGTAGGCGATCACTTTGCCACTTTGCATAAGCACACATCCCATACCAGTGTGTGATGCATCACAATAGACGACAAGCTCCTCAATGCCTTATGGCAAGGTCAAAACTGGAGCATTGCTCAGCTTTTGCTACAAGATCTCAAAAGATTCCTGCTGTTTTAGACCCCAATCGAACTTGATATTCTTGCGGGTCAAAGAAGTCAGGGGAGTGGCTATCCTTGAGAAATTCTCAATGAATCTCCTATAGTAACTAGCCAGTCCTAGGAAACTGCGTACTTTCGAAGGTGTTTTCGATGCTTCCCAATTCATTATCTCTTCAATCTTGGCGGGATCGACTTGGATACCGCGCTCACTAACCACGTGTCCAAGGAATTGGACTTCGCGAAGCCAAAATTCGCACTTAGAGAATTTTGCATACAACTTCTCTTTTTGTAACAAATCTAAAATGCACTTTAAATGTTTCTAGTGATCGGTTTGATTACGAGAATAGATAAGTATGTAGTCAATGAAGACAATGACAAACTTGTCTAAGTAAGGCTTGCAGACTCTATTCATGAGGTCCATGAATGCTGCGGGTGCATTAGTGAGCCCGAAAGGCATCAGTAGAAACTCATAATGTCCATATCTTGTCCTGAAAGCGGTCTTTGGGACATCTTCACTCCTAACCTTCAACTGATGATATCCCGATCTTAAATCTATCTTCGAGAAGTAACTTGCCCTTGCAGTTGATCGAATAGATCGTCAATCCTGGGCAATGGATAACGATTCTTGACCTTATCTTGTTAAGCTCACGGTAGTCAATGCACATACGCATTGAACCGTCCTTCTTTTTGACAAACAAGATCGGAGCTCCCGACGGTGATGAACTAGGCTGTATAAAGCCTTTTTCCAAAAGTTCATCAAGCTGGGTTCTTAGTTCCTTCATTTCTGTTGGTGCTAAATGGTAAGGTTCTCTTGCAATAGGTGCAGATCCAGGTAGAATGTCGATCCTAAACTCGACTTGTCTATCCGGGGGTAGACCGGGTAATTCCTCAGGAAAGACATCTGGGTAGTCCGAGATAACAGGTATATCTTCAATCTTCGGCTTAGGTTCATCGACAGTTACTTGTGCCATATAGATGACACAACCTCTCTTCATGCATCGGGAGGCCTTAAGCATAGCAACTTTTTCTGGCAACCCGTAGTGCATATCTCCAAAGATGGTTAGCATTTCATCGGAGGGGGTTTTGATCTCGATTAGTTTCTTATCACAGGCAATGCGAGCTTGGTTATGGGATAACCAATCCATGCCTAAGACTATATCGAACCCCATCAATTTCATTGGCAGAAGAGAGATAGGAATCAAATGATTCTTGATGGATATAAAGCATCCATCCAGAATAAATGAAGCGGTTTCTATGGTTCCGTCGGCAAGTTCTACCTCATATGTTATATCTAGAGTTCTTACGGGCAAGTTTAATAGCTAAACTTATGGTCAACAAACGACTTATCTGCCCCTAAATAAAAAAGAACTCTAGCAAAGGTATCATTGATGAGGAAAGTACCTGTTATAAACATTGTTATCATTGACAGCTTCTCGAGCACTCATCTGAAAGGCTCGAGCATTGGTTTTCTTAGCTCCACCAGATTTTACATTTTCATCCTTTGCATTCTTGGAGCAGTTAGTTTTTCTGTGGCCTTTCTCACCACAATTGAAGCAAGTGGCATCCTTAATATCCCTGCACTCCAGGGTCTTGTGTCCCGTTTTCTTACAAATCCCACAAGGCTTAGCCTTTGGGTCATACCTACACTGGCCTCCATGCCTTTTGTTGCAGATTTTACACACAGGTCTATCTCCGGACCTGTTCTGATTCCCGTGGGATCCAAACTTTCCTTTCTTCTTAAACCGTTGGGAGTTATCATCCCCCCTTTTTCTCTTTCCCTCAGCTTCCTTTCCGGTCGACATCCGCCTCACATAATCTTGAGTGAGGGAGAGGGCTAGCTCAACAGCCGATTTATAAGTGCTAGGCTGAAAAGCCTTAACTAAGCTCCTAATCTCTATAGCTAAAGCATTAATGAAGCGCGCGATGCGCTTAGGTTCTGGCGTGAGCAGATAAGGTACTAGCCGGGAGTATGAGTCGAAGTCGGTAACAAACTTCCGACAATCGAGGTTCTTCATTGTGAGAGCAAGGAAATCCATCTCAATATTTTCCACCTCATGCGGTGGACAGTAAGTGTCCTTGACTAAGTCCACAAATTGGGACCATCCCAAGTTATACAGATGGACCTTACCTGATGATTGCATTAATTTCTTCCACCAAATCAGGGCGCTACCCTTAAAAGATTGAGATACAAACTTCACAATGTCCTTATCAGCGCAGCCGCTGATATCAACCACTGTCTCGATCTCATCGAGCCATCTTAGGGTCTCAATGGCCCCTTTCTCTCCATTGAAGTCTCGTGGCTTACACGAGACGAAGTACTTATATGAACAGCCACCAGAGGGAGTGTTGGTTTTATCATGGATTTCCTTTTTCTTAGCCTCACTCCTAACGCTTGAGGAATGTACCGAATCATCTTTCTTCTCAGAGGTGGGAGGTTTTGAGACAACCTTTGATACCGTCTTAGAGCTAGTAGCACTCGACATGTTAAACTTTTCTAAGGCTTTTTCCATAGCCTTGCTTACGGCTGCATCTATGCGAGCCTGGAACTCATCCTCATTCATGACTATATTTGTCTTATTCGGATCACCATCATTATGATGGCTGCTAGCACCGTCTGAATGAGCCATAACGCTTCGTACTATATGGTGAATTAAGATTCTTATGGGTTAGCCATGGTATGATTAAACCATTTAGGCTTTAGCATTACAACGAACGCTTTACACTTAGGTCCATAGGGACCATGAAAGATCTTTTGGAATTTATGGCGGAGTGATAAAATTCGAATTAAAATCGAGGCTCGCCAAAAAGAGGTAACAAGATTGCATAAGCAAATCAAAATTTTGAAAATTTAATTAAAACGGTAGGGATTACATAATTGCCTCTAAAGGGGTCTTAGTACAAAACTTAGTCTGCGTAGGGACTATAATAAGAAAAACATACCCACGCAGGGGTTTAAAAGAAATTACAATGTCCACGCAGGGACTTTTTGAATTTAAATTACATAAATGGAAATACAAATTCTACTCATCCTTCCTCCCCTTTACGGCTTTATAAAGCTTCTTGATAAATCTGGTCGTTTTCTTTCCGATTTCTTAACTTGTTGCCGCATTTCCTTGACCTGATCTAAGGCCTCATTAATGGCCTCGAGTGGTGCTTGTGGTTGAGGCTGAGGTGGAGGTGGTTGCGGCTGAGGCCAACTGGATACAGATACACGTAAGGCGGATATCCGGTAGTGGCATAAGGAGGTGGGTAACTGGGGTAAGAAGAATGGTAGAGGTTATTATGAATAACTGCATCATAATAAGGATCCTGCTCCATTCCATGATGGATGAATTATACAAACCAGTAGGGTCAACAGTGTGAAACCCTGATGGTCCTGTATATGCAGGTATTGGGTTGGCAAAATCCGGCGGTGGTAGAGGTGGTTGAGGCAAAGGCTCAACAGCTGGTTGCGGCGGGGGTTCTGCCACTGGTGATGTGTTTGAGGGTCCACCCATTTGTGGGTCCTCAGGGATGATGGGGTAAGAGGGTGGTAAAGGTGGTAGCGAACCCGACCTTTGACCAGCACGTACCGACATACGTGCCCCACGCTTTCGGCGTGGTTGTGATGATGATTCAGGTGGTGGCTGAGGTTAGTCCACCTGTTTCATTTCTACATCCTCGGCTTGAGGATGTGGTGATGGGGAATGGTGATGGGGAGTGCTGTGGTATGAGGGCGTGTTGACAAACACGTATTGTGCCTATCGTTGCTCATAATCATCAGGACCTCAGAACGGAGATCCTGCCAAGGAGTTTGAGCCACTAGACAGCTCAATGGGATGACCATACGATCCAGTTTTCGGGAATTCCTCTGGATCGGAATCCTCCTCCATGTGTGTCGGCGAGTCTACAGGAGGGGTTTCTGGTAAGGGTTGGTTGACGGGGTTATCGAAATAGGAGTTGAAGTATTCTTGTTGGAATGGTGTGAATGGTAGGAATGCTAAGAATGTGAATGAGGTGGGGAGTATTCATGTGAAATTGAATGTCTATAAGGTTCAAAGGGTGATGAAGAATCTCCGGATCCTTCGTAAGGGTTGTACTCTGGTAGATTAGCTGCTCCAGCTAGAGAAGGTCTGAAGGGTGGTCTTAAAGATGGTCCAGTGAAAAATGGTCCAGTCATAGAGGGTCCTCTCCTCATGGGTCCTTTGCCTTTTCCTCCTCGTCTGAATTTAGGCGGCATAATTCCTGCTTCAATAACAAATTAAAACAAAGCAAAACAATAATAATAACTTAATAATGAAATGAGTACTCTTAGGTCAAAGCCTAGACTCGGAAGTCTAAGGAATGTGCTATTGTGTATTTTCGAGATTAAACACAAAAGGCTAGTGTTTAATTCACTCGAACGTTGGCTTTGATACCAACCTGTCACACCCCGATTTCCAGGTGTAACCCAGTGGGCCCAGTTAGGGAATATCGTGACGTAAGTTGATATCATCATAACCAAACAAACACACAGCACAGCGGAAGTCTTGGAGTTTAAATTACTATTACAAACCAAATGTCCAAATGTTCGAAAATAATAATTACAGGCTTGTAATAACGAATCCACAGACAGATCGAATAAATATTTACAAAGGAAATTGTTCTGTAGACTTTGGCAGCTTATGGACTTGCAAGATCCTTATTTAGCTACTACGCAGCTCCCAATCTATTCCGCGTTGCCACCTGTAACTTGGTCTTTTGAAAATACGTCAGTTTTCACTGGTGAATACTAGTAACCGACTCATTTTGTAAACATTTATTAAAATGATTTTCGGTGCACTTGGCACATTTTATAAATAACTTGGGATAGTTCAAAATGACCTTGTTTACAGTTTTACATGTTTGTCAATACATATGGGGTCCGGTGCAGAAACCGAATAACCTGATTAACCGACACGCCACTTTAAATTATCCACCAGTGGGATTTAATCATTTCATTAGCATTAGCGTCTGTCAGGTGTATGCCTACACCCCGCGCTTAAGGTCGTGGCCATTAATAACTTAAATGAGCCAAAGATATCCCAGACATGGTCGAATTATAACCAAATAGAATGCTAACGGGTCCTATCTACTTTGTAGACTCGAACCGGGTAGCTTAAAAATATTAGCGGTACTAGACGCTAGATTAAGCGATGACCGGAATAGAATGTAGTTTAAACCCGACAAGCACAGAGACTTGTTTAATATGGGTAAACATGTTACATTCTTGATTTTGGAAATAAAATGATAAGATTAAACCCGTTTCGGTTAAATTACGTAAACTAGTTACGTAGGCCGAACCGTACGCATATAAGCGAAACCGGGTAATCGGGTGAGTCCTATACAAGTTCCATATGCCATCATACTTTAAACATGTTGTAACATTAGTAGGGTATCAACATGTATGCCCGTTATGGTTTTAAAATCAAGTTACGTCTCAAAAGGGCGTTTTGGTCATTTTATGACTTGTAAAAGAACTTATGAGCAAATTGATGTAATGATCATAATCTTACTGTAAAAATAGTTTATTTATGATGTTATATCAGTAGGATATCGAGTATGTGTGTGGTTTAGAGTTTAAGACCAAACTATGCCCCGTAAGGGCATTTTGGTCATTTCACACATAGCTTGATAAGTTACTTGGGAATCTGAGTTTAGTTAATGTACTTACTGTAATTATATGTATAAAACAAGTTTTGAAATCAATAGGTATCAATTCTTGACGCTCTAATATGGTTTTAAATCATACCATGTGCCGAAACGGCGATTAAGTCGCTAAATGACGATATTCAAGATGATTAAGGAAAACTGATGTTATGATCAGGTTTATATAATCAAAATAAGTTATTTAATATATTATAACAGTAGGTAAATGGTTTTGTTATAAAAGTATCTTTAAAACCACTTTATGCACCGTAAGGGCAACATCGTCATTTATCGGCATTATACAAGGACT
Organism: Scalesia atractyloides; assembly: GCA_947069175.1. NCBI lineage: Eukaryota > Viridiplantae > Streptophyta > Magnoliopsida > Asterales > Asteraceae > Scalesia > Scalesia atractyloides. The sequence continues at coordinate 75,789,819 of CAMTDV010000009.1, read as the reverse complement.
TGTGTGTAAATTCAGTTTACAATATGATTTGATACCCAAGTAATCCTATTTATGATATTACATCAGTAGGTAATTGTCACACCCCGACCCACAGCGGAAAAGGTGATCGGGGCATAATTGGGTTATCATCAAAGCTCATGACATTTATTATATGTTTCATACTCATTAATACAATTTAATGGAAATAAATTATACAACATCTTCTAACTATCAGTCTAAGCTTCTTGGTTCTCTTCTAAGGCATATCCTATGTTTTCCTTGCTTCAACCTGTCCACCTGTATCATGTGTAAAAAGGTTTTTGGATCAACATAATGTTGGCGAGTGAATCCTATGGAAAGACATTTGAACGAGTTTATCCAATTGATTATAAATAATGTGCATACCTCATATGAGTAAATGTAGATGTAAATTTATTCACACAACACATAATATTGAATATTGAACATACAAACACCAAATGATTGTTTTGAGGCACGCGTTGTTCGACTCGTTTCCCACGAGGAACTGATGGGCCTAATGAATGAGCTTTGAGGCACGCGTTGTTCTTACGAACTGATGGGCCTGAATAATTTGCATACAACTTTGACAATATGTAATACACCACAACCAAACAATAGTTACATTCTAGTTTAGTTCATATAATGGTATAGCACGAATTTGCATAAGAAAATTAGTTTAAGCGACACATGATACACCCCAAAACATGAATAAAAAGGGGAGTTTGTAAGAATTCACTCACATTGGGTGCGTTCGGTTGATGACGTTGAATGCACGCGAAATGGTGTTAACCACGAGTGAAATTAACCTAGATAAATCGCGTTACGGTTTGGTAAGTAAACGGGTTTTATTAATCTATTTTAGTAGGATTGTTGGGTGTATTTTTGTGAGTTTGAGGCTATTTTCTAACCTTAAAAATGTTATTTTTAAGTATTTATAATTGATTTTTAATTAAAATAATTAAATAAAAATAATAAAAAAATATTTTATATTTGCTACAGTAGACTTTTGACTATCGTTGACTTTGACTATCGTTGACCGGTTCAGGCATATTGTTGTGCGCCGGGTGAGGCTCGAACCCGAGACCTCCCGTACGCGTGCACGCAGCTCTACCAACTGAGCTACGTGTCTAACCCGTTATATATCCGATTTTAATTATATATATATATATTAATTAGAATTAACAGAAATCCTTTTTTTATTAAAAACGAATTAAGTCTCGAGAACCGGTGCGCTCCACAGGTCTCGAACCCGGGACCTGTGGGTTAGCGGACACACACTCCACCGCTGGACTGTGTGTCACACTTGGTTATAACTCGGTTATCAATATACTTAACATATACTCAAGGCGACTCCGGTTCAGTTTGCTAAAAATAGGATTTTTATCAAGGCGACGTGTGTGAACCGGAATCGAACTCGTGACCTTAGCGTTAAAAGTGCACACAGTCCACCGCTGGACTGTGTGTCTAACCCGGTAATTATTTGATTTTAATTATACTTAACCATTACTGAACTTCGTCTTCTTCACCGGTTTTAACCGGAAGTGACGACGGACTGGTTCAGAATGTTGATTCATGTTTCTTTAGCGTTTAATGATCATTTACAAACGAGATAAAAGTAAAAAGGAAAGGAATTTGGCGTGAAAGGTACCGACTGATTTTACTCTGTTTTCCGGCAGAACTCCGGCGACAGAAGTCTTTTTCCGGCGACAAGTATCTTGCAGCAGAGAGTCTTCCGAAGGCTTTGAAAAGGTTGTGGGTGACTTCGGTGAAGGTTTAGGGGGTTCAGTAAGCTCAGAGATTACTGATACGGTTTTCCGGCGAAGTATCAAGAATTTCCGGCGAGTGATTTTTCGCCGAGAAAGGGTGCGATTTGAGTGTGAAAAACTTCTGGCGAGTTGTGGGTGTATTTATAGGGTAGCAACGAGATGAATGGGGTCTGAATTCGGTCTATATTCGAAGTCAACCGTTTTCTCCGGCGATTATGGCTAATGACGCGTTTTCAGACGTTGGCTATAGCTGTCGAGAGTTAATTGATTGATTAAATTGAGCGAAAGCGTGTTTTATGGGCGAAGTCGTCGGGATTTCCGACGACTGCTGTTTGGGCGCAAGTTGACCGAGTTTGAATTTCTCACATCATTATTTGATTTAATAAAACCATTTACTTAACAGAAAATCAAAGTGGCGGAGTGGTTTATGGTGTGAGTGATAAGTCTTTGTTTGAGCCGGATACAGACCCGAGTTCGAAACCCGGCAAAAGTAAAACAATTTTTATTTTGATATTTTTGACAGATTTTCAAAAACTAAATATATATCCCCGCATAATAATTGATTACGGATCGTTTAAAATTATTTTGGGCATTTAATTCGCAACGAAAAATTTGACTGACTGTTCGGTTGATAAACGGAGCGGGTTTGGTAAATCCGTTTTTGGACGGATGTTACAGTATCCCCTGCTTTTTAGAAATTTCGTCCCGAAATTTAATTAGGGATATAATTGACTAAAAGAATGATGGTGTTGAGTTTGCCGGTTACATTTTTTAGAAGAAAATTAGGGTTTAGGTTTTTTGTTTGAGGCGGTAACGTTCCTTGTAAAGGTTAAGTATCCTAATACAGGAATCGCTTTTTGTTGCCTACTGTATAAGTATTGTTAAGCAGGAATGATTCGCTAAAATGATATCATGCATAAGAGTTTGAATATGCTTAGGGTTATATCCTAAGGCAGAAATTCTACAATCTACACAAATAAACACAACCACTAACAATTGTATCCACATTCTGATAGCATATATGTTTGAATGGTGACAGTTCCTCTCTCGTTCGTTATGATGGAGAGGTTAGTCTATATAGAAATGGATCACAATCCAATTTCTTTAAATAGTGAGATGATATAAATGTAACATAATTTCAACCGAGGCAATACTAAATCCTACATGGAACTTCTCATAACCGCCTGATAATGCCTCTGATCCTTTGGCAAGAATACTTATATATAGGAAGTACCAGCGGCGTATCCACCATATTCTTGCCAAATTTTCATTAGTTTTATCCACAAGTTATGATTAGTTACCAAGAAACTAATAAATCCTACATAAAACTTCCCATAACCGTCCGATAAGGCCTCTGATCCTTTGACAAGAATACTTATATATAGGAAGTACCAGCGGCGTATCCACCATATTCTTGTCAAATTTTCATTGGTTTTATCAGTGAATTATGATTAGTCCTACAACTCTACAACCAATACAACAAACATAAAATACTGAAATGAAATATATCTGTGTGATCAAGGCTCAATCGAACGGAGCCGATCGTATTGCATGTACTGAAAATGAAATGGATGTGCGCTCAAGGCTCAATCAAACGGAGCCGAACGTATTGAATGTACTGAAATTGAAATTGTGTGCTCAAGGCTCAATCAAACGGAGCCGAGCGTATTGCATGTACTGAAAATGAATAACTTAACCACACAAACAGCCTATGCATGGAACCTCTCATAACCGCCTGATAATGCCTCCGATCACTTGACAAGAATACTTATATATAGGAAGTACCAGCGGCGTATCCACCATATTCTTGTCAAATTCTTATTGACTTTATTCGCGCGTTATGATTAGTTCTATGCGACTTTATATCAAACACAACAACCACAAGATACTGGTAATGAAAAAAATGTATGTGCGATCAAGGCTCAATCAAACGGAGCCGATCGTATGTATGTACTGAAAATGAAAATAAATGTGGGCACGCCAGGTTCACGCTCATTGGTAATGGGGAACAGCTCACGCTCATAGGTAATGGGGAGCGGCGGCCTATGAAATTGCATGTACTGAAAACAATATATATAATATCCAATAATTTCTCTAACAGTCTACACATGGAAAAACATAAAACTAAACGATAGGAGTTGAATCTGGATCTTCGGCGAAAAGGACTAGCTGAGTATCTTTGTTTGGGCCGTCATTATCTTCGACAGGATTGGCGTTGATATTGAAGACTCTTCCTCTTGTTGGTGGCATAGTGGTTGGGTTTTCTTGGTTTACTTGGTTAACTGGGTTTGCTTGAGCTTGGGCGTTTATGATGTTAACCAAACGAGGGCATGTGTTCCTAAAATGGGTAGGGTCGCCACAATTGAAGCAAGCTCGAGCATATGGGAACATGGGGTATTGGGGTTGATGATAAGTTTGGGCCATGTTTTGAGTAGGGGAAGAGGTTTGGTCTTGAAAGGTGCGACAAACATTGCTCAAATGACCATAGCGTCCACAAGTTGTACATAGACGACAAAGTAGGGTAAGGGGATGGTGATAAAAACAGTTGTTGCACCGAGGGTGAGGTCCAAGATATGGTTTCTTATTTGGGTAAGTTGAGTTGGGTGCCGCTTGGGTGATTGGGATAGCTCGGATGGGTATGGCGTGAAAAGCTGGGTGATTTCGTTGAGTAGCAGCGAAAAGTCGCCCGACTCTTTTTCTCTTAGGATTGGGTTGAGAAGGGGATTCGGGTTGAGTGGAGTCGGAGGTTTCAGTCGATTCTTTATCCTTTTTCTTCTCCTCCTTGAAGTCTTTGTTTCGGATTCGGTTCTCGGTGAGCTCTGTTGCTAGCTCCATTGCTGCTTCCAAAGTTGCAGGCTTGGTACTTATTACAGGGTCTTGAATCTTCGACGGAAGACCATGAATGTAGTGCTCGATCAAACGGTAGAGGGGAGTGAACATGTTGGGAACCATTTGATGTAATTCGAGGAACCTTTTGTTGTAGGTGATGTGGTCTCCTTCTATTTGCTTCAATGAGTAAAATTCATCTTCTAACTTCTTGATTTCGCTCCTTGGGCAAAATCGTCTGGTCATGATTTCCTTCAATTCGTTCCAAGTTAAGGACATAGCATCTTCAACACCTCGTTTGGCCTTCTCTGTGTTCCACCAAGTAAGTGCTATCCCATATAATCGACCGGTAGCATATCGCACTTTGCGATCGTCAGGGCAATCGCAATTTAGAAATGTGTTCTCCATTTCTTCAAACCAATGGAGGAGAGCGGTGACGCCTTCAGTCCCTTTGTATTTCGGAGGGTCGCATGATTTGAAATGCTTGTAGGTGCATTTAGTGGTATTTGGGGAAGAGTTGAAAATGTTTTGGTTTGCTTGATTGATGGGATTATTGGTAAGTGCTTGTTGAACTTGGATTATAATATTGGGTATTACGGCAGCCATTTGTTGAGCGATTTGGGTAGCCATGCGTTCACGGGCTTTTCCTGCTCTCATTTTCCTACGAGCGAGGCTAGAAGACATCTACAAGGAATACATGTCAAGAGTATGAGTTGGATGCCTTTGGGATCGTGGGTCGGGTTTGGGATTGAACGTTCATAAAATAAATATAGAAAAATAAATCTACTACATCCATAGGATGTCTTGGGTTTTGCTTGCTGTTAGGCCCTTCATGCCGCCATACTTTACCTGTGTAATCATGTGGGCCCCCATGAATACCGGTTTTTCATATGGTTCGCACGGTTTCTGCCTGGTTGCGTTCACAAAACCCGGAGAAAATCGAGAGATATGTATACAACGTGTGATGTTCGGAATGTGTCCAGGTGTAGACACGGTGACATCTCAAAGTGCGGTTAGTTCAAACGACGTTTGGTGTGGCATGCTTTGGCCTAATAGGTCCGTCGTACTCTCATCGTTAGTCCCCAGGTAGGCAAACTGGTCCGTTATTTTGGATTTATACGAATGCCAACCTAGACAGGACGTTCCGACTACCGGTACTTGTACCCTTCCAGTTACTACATGCCCGTCGCAGAACTTACTTTGATGAGATTTGAAAATTGCATAAAATCTTTGGATACTGAGAGTATGAAAATAAATTGAATACATGAACATCGATATATGTATATATGTATAATGAATGAGCATGTATGCTTGACTGAAATGTAAACAAATAAATATCACAAGTTTGTATGTAACCACCTAATCAATTAAAAATTTAGGCAGACTATAGTATAGGTTTCAAGGGTCTAATAACCTATCCTATATCCCTATAGTCATGGCTCTGATACCAATCTGTCACACCCCGACCCGCAGCGGAAAAGGTGATCGGGGCATAATTGGGTTATCATCAAAGCTCATGACATTTATTATATGTTTCATACTCATTAATACAATTTAATGGAAATAAATTATACAACATCTTCTAACTATCAGTCTAAGCTTCTTGGTTCTCTTCTAAGGCATATCCTATGTTTTCCTTGCTTCAACCTGTCCACCTGTATCATGTGTAAAAAGGTTTTTGGATCAACATAATGTTGGCGAGTGAATCCTATGGAAAGACATTTGAACGAGTTTATCCAATTGATTATAAATAATGTGCATACCTCATATGAGTAAATGTAGATGTAAATTTATTCACACAACACATAATATTGAATATTGAACATACAAACACCAAATGATTGTTTTGAGGCACGCGTTGTTCGACTCGTTTCCCACGAGGAACTGATGGGCCTAATGAATGAGCTTTGAGGCACGCGTTGTTCTTACGAACTGATGGGCCTGAATAATTTGCATACAACTTTGACAATATGTAATACACCACAACCAAACAATAGTTACATTCTAGTTTAGTTCATATAATGGTATAGCACGAATTTGCATAAGAAAATTAGTTTAAGCGACACATGATACACCCCAAAACATGAATAAAAAGGGGAGTTTGTAAGAATTCACTCACATTGGGTGCGTTCGGTTGATGACGTTGAATGCACGCGAAATGGTGTTAACCACGAGTGAAATTAACCTAGATAAATCGCGTTACGGTTTGGTAAGTAAACGGGTTTTATTAATCTATTTTAGTAGGATTGTTGGGTGTATTTTTGTGAGTTTGAGGCTATTTTCTAACCTTAAAAATGTTATTTTTAAGTATTTATAATTGATTTTTAATTAAAATAATTAAATAAAAATAATAAAAAAATATTTTATATTTGCTACAGTAGACTTTTGACTATCGTTGACTTTGACTATCGTTGACCGGTTCAGGCATATTGTTGTGCGCCGGGTGAGGCTCGAACCCGAGACCTCCCGTACGCGTGCACGCAGCTCTACCAACTGAGCTACGTGTCTAACCCGTTATATATCCGATTTTAATTATATATATATATTAATTAGAATTAACAGAAATCCTTTTTTTATTAAAAACGAATTAAGTCTCGAGAACCGGTGCGCTCCACAGGTCTCGAACCCGGGACCTGTGGGTTAGCGGACACACACTCCACCGCTGGACTGTGTGTCACACTTGGTTATAACTCGGTTATCAATATACTTAACATATACTCAAGGCGACTCCGGTTCAGTTTGCTAAAAATAGGATTTTTATCAAGGCGACGTGTGTGAACCGGAATCGAACTCGTGACCTTAGCGTTAAAAGTGCACACAGTCCACCGCTGGACTGTGTGTCTAACCCGGTAATTATTTGATTTTAATTATACTTAACCATTACTGAACTTCGTCTTCTTCACCGGTTTTAACCGGAAGTGACGACGGACTGGTTCAGAATGTTGATTCATGTTTCTTTAGCGTTTAATGATCATTTACAAACGAGATAAAAGTAAAAAGGAAAGGAATTTGGCGTGAAAGGTACCGACTGATTTTACTCTGTTTTCCGGCAGAACTCCGGCGACAGAAGTCTTTTTCCGGCGACAAGTATCTTGCAGCAGAGAGTCTTCCGAAGGCTTTGAAAAGGTTGTGGGTGACTTCGGTGAAGGTTTAGGGGGTTCAGTAAGCTCAGAGATTACTGATACGGTTTTCCGGCGAAGTATCAAGAATTTCCGGCGAGTGATTTTTCGCCGAGAAAGGGTGCGATTTGAGTGTGAAAAACTTCTGGCGAGTTGTGGGTGTATTTATAGGGTAGCAACGAGATGAATGGGGTCTGAATTCGGTCTATATTCGAAGTCAACCGTTTCTCCGGCGATTATGGCTAATGACGCGTTTTCAGACGTTGGCTATAGCTGTCGAGAGTTAATTGATTGATTAAATTGAGCGAAAGCGTGTTTTATGGGCGAAGTCGTCGGGATTTCCGACGACTGCTGTTTGGGCGCAAGTTGACCGAGTTTGAATTTCTCACATCATTATTTGATTTAATAAAACCATTTACTTAACAGAAAATCAAAGTGGCGGAGTGGTTTATGGTGTGAGTGATAAGTCTTTGTTTGAGCCGGATACAGACCCGAGTTCGAAACCCGGCAAAAGTAAAACATTTTTATTTTGATATTTTTGACAGATTTTCAAAAACTAAATATATATCCCCGCATAATAATTGATTACGGATCGTTTAAAATTATTTTGGGCATTTAATTCGCAACGAAAAATTTGACTGACTGTTCGGTTGATAAACGGAGCGGGTTGGGTAAATCCGTTTTTGGACGGATGTTACAGTAATGAGTTTTGTTGAAAAATTATGTTAAAAACCATTTTAGATGCCGAAAGGGCATTTTGGTCCTTTAAAAGCATGATTTGCGATAATTAAACAAAACTCAGGTTGTGACCAGATTATTGACATCAAAATAGGTTAGTCATGTTTATATATCAGTACATAACTTATTTGTATGCTCCTTTGTATTTAAAACCATATTTTTAAGTATGAAGGGCATTTTAGCAAAGTTTGGCATAATTAACGGAAACTTGCATAAAAGCTCGGATTACTATGCAACCATGTAATACAACTCCAGAGGGTTATACTACAACTAAACATGGTCACAATGCAACTTAGAATTAATAGCTAAAGTTGCTAATTCGGGTCAGAACCGAAAGTCAAAGTAAAAGTCAACTTTGTGACTTTCGGTTGCGAACCGACCTTAGACCTGGACTTGACGACCCGAACATGTTTACACATGTTCTAATAATTATTACCAAGTTGTTTAAGTGTTAAAACATATTTTATAACACCTACATTATCATATATGAATTTATTTTCAAATCTGACCCAGTTTGATTTTTTATTAATAACTTTGACCCGTCAATTGACCAAGCAAGCGTGGTAACTAGGAGGTGCCCTTTTTAGGGATTAACACCTACCTAATTACGACCACGTAGCCATGTTCGTACCGAACAATGGCTGGATCGTAATGGTCTTAGCCTAAAGTCAAAGCGTTTTTACGTCAACGCTTTGACTTTGGCTTTAAAGCCTAATAAAACTTAAAGGAAAGGATTGGAACACTTACAAGTGACCCAAAGGAAATATTAGAACTTAGGGGAGGTCTCCTTAAGCCAGGAAACAACTCCAAGAGAGAGTAGAGAAGAAAAGAGGAATGAGCAAGGAATGAAGCTCAACATTGAGCTCTATTTATAGTTGAAGGGCATGGATTTAGATCAATCCAAGTGTTGAGAGCTCACCTAGGATCATTCCAGGTGTTATATGAGGTGTCCAAAACCAGAATTGAGGCCATGGTTTCGGAATTCAGGAGCTGAAGTGGGTTGGGAGGTGGCAAGCATGCAGGTACTGCAGCTGGCTGCTGATTCTGTGAACTGACCACTCCCGCGCGTCGCGCGGGGATACCAGGTCCCTGGCGCGTGGCGCCTGAGATGTCAATTTACAAAATTTCCATTTTGGCCACCGGACTTCTCCAAACTCCCATATTTCGACATAAAAGTATGTTTTATTCAATATGGCTCCTGTTTAGCACTCTCGGGAGTATAACCGAACATCATTAAGCTCCGGGTTTGTTAAAATGTCACTCAGAGGCATAGTTTAAGCATGTTGACATGTTTAACCCCTCAACTTTAATATTCACCACTCAGAGGTTATAAAATAACATGTTGGCGATTTCAGTCCCTCTCGTCTAGCACACGACATGCGAGGATCAGCGGGACACGTGTCGAGATTTTATAGGACGTAAAAACACAGGGTGTTACACCCGTACCTTCCAGGCACGGTGCATGCCTCTCCCCCAACCAGCCTATAAATAGAGGTCATCTCCACCATGTTAATGTGCTCATCCTTTCCCCTCTTCTCCACTACATACTTCTCTTCTACCCACACTCTTTAATCATTTTAATTATTAGAAGAAACTCAAGAATCATCATTGGAATCAAGCTTCTAATGATTTATATAATCTTTTCAAGTTGATCTTATCTTTTTCCATGACTATTCTTGGCAAGATTCTTGAGGTGTTTGGGGGAAACTAATCTACTTGATGTCAAGCTAGCTAAGTAAGATCATGGATAAGACTATGGGGTGTGGAGGAGGGTAGTCCTCAAAGGATGATCCACTATGTAGGCGTCCACGTAAGCGGGTGTGGGGATGAGCCTAAAGTGGATGGACCTAGGGTGTGGGGATTGACCTCAATATATATATATATATATGTGTGTGTGTGTGTATGTGCGTGTGTGTTCCGAGCAGTCTAAGCAAAGTGTGTGTGTTAATGATTACGTAACTTACATACTACAAACAACAAACATAGAATAAATAAAATTTGTTCTTTATGTTTTCTTTAAATGACAATGCTTCCTCGCTCTTAATTTACACCAAGTTAATCCTAAACTACTCTACCAAATGAGCTAGCTCCCCATTGACATTTATTCCTTATGTATTTACACAATTTCAGGCGGTCCTCTGTGGCATCAAAATTGACTATTTTGAAACTTTACATTTCAAAATGTTACACGTTCTTGTCCTTTAGACCAAACTCACTGTAATTTCTTGATCATTATCTTTGAACACATGCATGTCACATGGGGGTAAAATAGTTTTTTTCCCCTTTATTTCCCCATTTATATCAGAATATCTACCCCCTCTCTCCCTATGAACTCTCAAAGAAAACACTCGCATCAATTCCAGCCACCACATCTCCTGCAGCGGCGTTTGCAACAACTAACGACAGGATGGGGTTGGTTCTTGCGTTGGATGGCAGTATTTGTCATAGTTAACATGTATTAGCTAGTACGTGCTTGATAGTCGCATGTGGTAATACATGCCCCACGACATACTTGTAGTATTAGGACTGTTCCTGAGCCGAGCCAGGCCAAGCTCGGGCTCGGCTTGATTATAAACCGAGCTGGTCTGGCTCGGCTCGTTTTTTAAACGAGCTGGAAATCTAAGCTCGAGCTTGGCTCGGTTTTAAACCGAGCTGGCTCGGCTTGGTTTGGCTCGATTTTATAAAGAAAATTAATATATAACTCTTAAAATTTAGTAGCCTAAAATATTATTCAATACTTTAGAAGAATATATTCAAAATAAGTTCAACCTAATACATTACAAACCAAAATCAAGTTCAACAACACAAAATAAGTTTTAATTTCAATGAAATACAATATTACTTCATTATTATGGTAATCAACCTTCAAATACATGTAAATAGTAATCAGTTTTTTTGTAATATATTATAGTGTATCTAAAATTAAAATTTATTATAAGTAAAATAATCCGAGCTAAACCGAGCCGAGCTACAAAGCGAGCCAAACCGAGCCAACTCGGCTCGTTACGAGCCGAGCCGAGCTAGGCTCACTTTCTAACTGAGCCGAGCCGGCTCGGCTCACTTTTAAACCGAGCCATATCGAGCGAGCTTTTTCCGAGCTAAATCCGAGTCGCGAGCTTTTTAAACAGCCCTATGTAGTAAACACTCTGGTTTGGTTTCGGCTAAAAAGTAGTCGGTTTTGTCTAAAAAGTGTAAAAATGATTTTTAGGCACGGTGTTTTTAATTTTGTAGACATGTCATACAAGGACACAATGCATAAAAAAATTAAAGCATTATATCTTAATTTCGTTTCTACACTTATCGGCCAAATTTAACATTTTAGCCTATTATTACCTTACACTCGATAACAGTTTTAATTAGACCGTCATTTTTCTATATAGGTGCAATTAAACTCGGGTGTAACAACTTACTGTATTTCATATTGTAGTAATTAACACACATATAACAATGTCAGTAGAAACACATAATTCCTAGTGTTACACACTTATAGCATAATTAAGGACAAATTCAAGCATAGGAGTGAATCAAAGGTATTGCTTGAGGTAGTCCTTCACTGTAGTGTATTTGATATCTGGGTAGAGAATACAAGCCTCTTCAGCATCATCTCCGATCTCGAAATTCGCCAAACAACCTTCGTAAAAGAAATGGTAAAGATGACTCATTACGGCCTGCTCAACATAGTCTTTCTCTGCAAGTCCCCAATACATGATAAAAACTGTTAGTTTGTTCTAGTTACAAATTGCATATTTTCATGCTGCATTTGGCTCGCGATTGGATACCTTTTAAGCTATCAAGAAATTGCTTTTCGGAGATGGATGATTTCTGGAGGTTTTGCCAAGGAGCTTCTCCCAGATTTCCACAAGTTGTCTTTGTGAAAGAATGTTTGCTGGAGGCCTGATGTAGAGCGTCTTGTTAATAGTGCAGGAATCAACTATGGTTTTGATGATATATGTTGCTACGTCATCTTCATCCACAAATATTGCTACCAAAACATAATATCATGTGAAATATGGAATTCACTCTTGCGTTGCAGCGGGAATTAAGTATATACACAAAATAACCACGTTATGTACCAGCGTGATGTGGGTTAGCCAATACCAACGGTCAGTATAGCAACCAAGAAAACACACCAAATAGAGTCGTGATATATCCAAAAGGATATTAACAGTTTAACACTATTTTACATCGAGCGTTAACCATAAAAACAAAGACTGGTACTGGTTCCGATATTATTGATACCAGTACCGATGTCGTTATTGGTTTAGTACGTCACGACAGCAATACCAACATTCATATAGCTTAGGATACATAATAATACCCTATTGTGATTACCACTCTATTTTCAAGAAAATTTATACATTAAATACAACTACGTATTCAACTTTTATAAAAAAAAAAGTTAATAAGTACAACTTATTAGAAAAAAATCTAGTTAAATGAAAATTAATTGAGCTAAAAAAGTATATTTTTTATAACAGAAGAAAAAATTTAGTTAAATGAAAATTAATTGAGCTAAAAACGTATTATTTATAACAGAAGAGATGTAATTAAAACTTAAAAAACTTTTGCTGTTCATATCGACCATTGTTTTTTAGTTTTTAAAATAAATTTATTATTATAGATTAATCTAGATTATAAAATGGCCAAAAGGCACAAGTGAGACCCTTTTCTTTTCCTTATGCATAGACAAAATAGGCCCCTTTAGTTGCCATGCATCAATACACAGATACGGTAGCTAGAATTGTTTGTTGTTACGACTTACATTTCTGATTGCCGTCTCCGTACAAGACTACGGAATCCTTAGGAGGAAGAAAGGTGCCAAATTGGCACAGCCCTCCGACAAAGATGCCGGCAAAGCAATTCGCTGATACGTATGTGAACGGGATCCTCGCATCTTCAATGGCTTTTCTCACCACCATTTTGTCATCAAAGGTCACTCGTCCTGGTTCTATTGCATGCGCCATTCGTGATGGGTCTGTACCAAACTCTGACGGCAGAAATCGCTATTATACCATTAAAAGATTACTTCAGATCATATGAGGTTAAAATTTAGGGTGAAGCTATACAAACAACACTAAAATACTATCCATACACTTCTGACGTTGCTGATCACACGGCCAGTATAATGGGCTAAAAGTGGTCATACGGGGTCGTATGACATGTTAGACAAACACAATACACATGGTGTTCATCAAATCATATGGGCCATATAATGTGTTACACTGGCACAAAAGTGACTGACATGACAAAACACTCCATCGACAAAGCCATACGGTCCGTATGACTATATTTCACCTCCCATACAACCCTTAACGAGACAGATGATCTAACATAATCTTTTAATGGTTTAACAAAATCATACGATCCATATAACCATTGTTAGTCTACAAGACTACAGGCATAAACATACTAAACTTATAGATTACAAACTTGACAGAAACGATATACAGTTGACTAATAAAATAAGGACCACAAAAAAAAATTATCCTCCCATTTGACAGGCTATCAACATCCTTTTATGACAAAAATTCCCCTAAAAGAGAATATATTTATATATATTTAGTTCGAGTTATACTATACCTTAACATTTCCAGCCTCTTTGATGGCATCCACAAGTTTAAGCTGAAGTAGTAGCTGATGGCTAGTGATATGAAAATCACCAGACATCGCACATATCACGACGTCTACTTGCTTCACGGCATCTACAAGACTCCGGTGATCGTTAAATGAGCCGTTGACAAGATGAGCTCCTTGTTTCTTGAATGAAAGTAGCATCTGGACTTTTGCAATGTTGACACCAATATCGGGTCGCTGGAGAACGTATGTCTCATGGCCTTGTTCTAAACTGGCTTTCACGAGCCTCTTCCCTAAGTGTCCGGTCCCACCGATGATCAACACTTTGCTCTTCGTCTCCATTTCGATATGTTGGTGTGGATCTAGTGTTAGATATTGGTCTGTACTTGAGCCTTTTGTGTAGTCAAGTGTGGAAGGTTTTAACTTTCAAGTCACTAATATCGGTTGTAACTACCTTTGTGAATATGTACCAACTAGATATACTGTGTTACATGACTCACTTTTCTCCATTATTCGATTCACATTAAGAAAATAGTTTAATTTGTTAACTCCGCCTAACCCTATTTTTTAGTGGATTTTCGTTTTAGTGAAAGTATAAAATATAATATTCTTTAACATACGATAGAAAATTATAACGTGTGTAACTATTTTTATAACATGCGTGATTAGGGTTTACCCCATGCGTGATTTTCTGATTTTGTACATACGTGATTTCTTATTTTTTTTTCTCATGCTTGATTAGGGTTTTATTTCTACAACACCGTGATTTAAGACCATACGCATCACACGTTGATTTAAGATCATACGCATCACACGTTAAGAAATATTGTACGTTAACATTTCCCTTGATTTTAAAAAAATTAAAATCTCTTAACATTTCATTAACATGTTAACAAATAACTCTTTTAACGCTCCTTAACACAAGAAAGGAGTTGTATGCACTGTCGTTAACATGCCATACGGGGGGATTAGGGGAGGGTCCGTTAACGCTCCTTACCGATTTCTTTATTCAAAAGAGAAGCTTTTGTAGTTAAACCCTCTTAAGTTATATCCTGTGAAGTAGTTGACCGAAAATCAGCATGAAGGTGGAGTTTTTACTGCCGATGGCTGCAATGGTACGACTTTAAAGTAATTGTATGCACAAAGAAAAGAACTCAATATGGAAGATGACGATGATGAAGTAAAATGAAATATTAAGAAAATGACTTTTAGTTTTCCAAGGACTATTTTTAATATTGTATGACTTTTAGTTTTCCAAGGACTATTTTTAATATTGTGTATGTAGCTTTATTTAAGTTTCAGTTATATATATAAGATTTTTCTTTTTCATTTTGTTTAATATTTTCGATCATTTGATTATTTATTACTCAAATGTTTCTTTATTATTTTATTTTATTTATAATTTATCACCATAGCAATTTTTGTTTTCCAGCAACATATGTTGAGTCATTTACATTTTCTAAAAGTCTATTTCTAAATACATACAAAACCAATTTTTGTAAAATTAATATAGCCAAACCTAATATCAAGAATAGTACTTTGAAAAAATATTCTACTACACTAAAAAATATTACAAAAATATTCTATTGACTCTAATTAAAAAATTCTAGTTCTACCACTACATGCCATGTCATCATTAATGTCCACTGGTATTAGAATACATTCGTATTAGAATACACATCTAAGGCCTAACGTAATGGTTGTTGGATCGGCCGTTTCATCGTTTTACCGGTTTAATTATTGTTTTAGTGATGTGTTCGGGCAGTAGGGGTGAGCAAGAAAACCGAAATAACCGAACCGTAACCGAATGACCAAAATAACCGAACCGAAATAAAAACCGACGGTTTGGTTTTCGGATTTTTAATAGCCGAAAATTTCGGTTCGGTTTTCGGATAAACATTTTCAATAACCGAAAAAAACGAACCGAACCGATAAGTTACAATCCATATATTTTTATGTTTAAGTTTAAGTTGTTTAAGTGTTTAACCCAATGCTTGTAGAAAATGTTAATTTTATTCTTGAATGTTAAGTGTTTATAATAAAAAACATTACATGCTTATTTATAATTGAAATGATTTATCTATTACCTATAAAATATAACAAAATTTAATATAAAAATTAAATGATATTCAAATTATCATAAAAGAAAATGCCTTAATAAAAACTTTGAAGAAACGTAAAAATATATTAGAAGGTTAGATTTATGTAAACAATATTAATAAAGGGGTTAACTATAACAATTTAAATGTAAACATATAAAAAGATAGTTATAATATAAATTATACTTTTTAGTTTTTGAATCTTACATAATTTTGTTTCAAAAACCGAAATAACCGAAAAACCAAACCGACGTAAAAACCGAAACTGACAAAAACCAAAACCGAACGATTTTTAAAACCTGAGAACTGAGATTTCGGTTTCGGTTTTGATTTTTCCCAAAAACCGAACTCAACCGAACCGAACCGTGCACACCCTGTCGGGCGGGTTTGAAAAACAAAAACTGCTAAGAATAATTTAAGAATGACATTGTAATTAGTTTAAAACAAAGTATATATGCATATGTGTTTTCTTTTTATGTGGATTTACAATGTTAACAAATAATGAAATAAATAAAATATGGAGTATCGAGTAATATTGATTATGATATTTTGGAAAAATATAATAAAAAAGTTGAAAGTTGGTTGTTATTATTTGGTACATGTAACTTTCCTCGTGTAGAAGGGTGGTTATGAGATAAAACCCCTCTCTTTGCCGAAGCTAGCGACAATTTGTTTTCCTTGATTTGATCAGTTAGGGTGTTTGAAGATTCAAACCTTTAGGTCGTGTTTGGTTAATAGGAATTCAATGGAATTTGGGAGAATTGGAATCTAAATTCCATCTTTTAAGATGTTTGATGTTTGATTCCCGGAATTTGATTGGATTGGAATATGTGTTTAGTTGACAATTGAATTGGAATTGAAATTGGAATTTGGCATGAATTCCTTCAAATTCCCTTTATCTAAAGGAATTCAAAATCATTCCTATATGTAAATGTGAAGGAATTAAAGTAAATTCATTTGAATCTTCGAATGTTCGACCCGTACCATTTTCGATCCAAACCGTTTCAACCCGTACCGTTTGGATTCGAACCATTTCAACCTGTACCATTTTGACTCGAACCATTTCGACCTGTATCGTTTCTACGCAACTCATTTCTTCTGAACTGTTTAGACGTAAGACGCAGACTCGAATCGTTTCAACCCGTACCATTTCGACTCGAACCATTTTTACACGAACCGTTTCGATGCAAACCGTTTCGACCCGTATCATTTTGACTCGAACTGTTTTGACGCGAACCGTTTCGACCCGTACCGTTTCGACGTGAATCATTTCGACCTGAACTGTTTAGACGCGAACCCTTTTGACCCGTACCATTTCGACTCGAACCGTTTAGACGCGAATCATTTCGACCGGTACTGTTTCTACACGAACCGGTTCAACGCGAATCATTTCGGCCCAAATTGTACAGGCGTGAACCGTTTTGACCCGTACCATTTCCAACCGAACCGGGGGTTGTAGGTGCCGGGGTAATGAATTCCAATTCATTTGACAACCAAACATATAAAAATGGAATTCAAATTCAAATTCAAATTCAAATTCCAATAATTTCTAATTCTTATTTAAAACATTTTACAAACCAAATGCCTCCTTAAGTAATTGTCATTGAATCCACGGTGATGAAAATTCGCTTCCTCAAAAAAATATGATTGATCAATCAAGTCACATTTAACACATGCGTAAATTTGATGTGTGGATTTTCCATTCAAAATAACTAATAATGGAACCAAAGTAGAAGGGTCGGTAAGCTTTCAAAATTAAATAAACGGTAAAGTAAAATACAAGTACAAAGTACGAAAATGTAAACAAAGTAAAATATAAGTAAAATATACAAAGTAAAATATAGTAAAATGTAGTATAATATAAGTAAACTATACTACAAAGTAAATTACAAGTACAAACGACTAGAAAATGTAAACAAAAGTACGAAAACGACATTAACTAGAACTTTCATTATCTTCTTTTTATTTTTCTACTAACAAGATAAGGTCAGATGACACTATTGTATCCCTTATACCATTATATAAACTAGTTAGATGTGTCGTCCGTATTGGGGGCGCTAGCCGAATAATGAGTGAGTGTTAGGCAGTTTACTGACACAGAAAACAATTAAATCGAGTAAACCAGTACATAACACTTTTATAGTTTTACTAAAAAAACTAAAACAATAGCAATACTGTAATTTTTAACTAATAGAAAGTTATATTTTTTCATTGGTGTAAAATCGTAATTTGTTAAAAGCTAAAGTGATGCCAACACTTGAAATTGAAACCAGGAAGGCACAACCGTAATTTTAGGCCGGAGGCAAAACCACATTTTTATTTTGAACCGAGGGCATAATCGTAATTTTGAGTTGGAGCCAAAAACGTATTTTTATTTTTAACAGGGGCAAAAACGTAATTTTTAACTGAGGCCGAAATCAAAAATTTTTTAAACGGGGAAGAATTGTAATTTTAAGGTGGGGGCAAGAGCATATTCTTTTTCATTTGAACAGGGGTGAAAGCGTAATTTTGAGCCGGGGGCGAAATTGTAATTTCGAGTCATGGGCAAAATCGTAATTTTTTGCTGGGGCCAAAAGTGTAATTTTATTTTGAGCAGGGGGCAACATCGTAATTTTAAAGTGGGGGCAAACCCGTAATTTTCCAGCCTAAAGAAATAATAAACGGTTGGTCCAATGGGGGAGTGCCAGGGCAGCTGCCTGCACTATTCCAAGGGCAAACCCGTAATTTTACAGCGTAAACAAATAAAAACGGCTGATCCAATGGGAGAGTGGTAGGTCAAACGGCTGGTCCAATAGGGTCATGGGCAAAATCGTAATTTTTGGCTGAGGGCAAAAGCGTAGTTTTATTTTGAGCAGGGGGCAACATCGTTATTTTAAAGTGGGGCCAAACCCGTAATTTTACAGCGTAAACAAATAATAAACGGTTGGTCCAATGGGGGAGTGCCATGCCAGCTGCCTGACACTATTCCAGGGGCAAACCCGTAACTTTACAGCGTAAACAAATAATAAAGGGCTGGTCTAATGGGAGCGTGCCAAGTCAAACGTGTGGTCCAATGGGGAGTGTCAGGCCAGCTGCCTGGCAATATTCCTTTTTTATTAGTGTTTGAGCAGGGCAACATCGTAATTTTAAAGTGGGGGCAAACCCGTAATTTTATAGCGTAAAAAGATAATAAACGGTTGGTCCAATGAGGGAGTGCCACGCCAGCTGCCTGACACTATTTCGGAGGCAAACCCGTAATTTTACAGCGTAAACAAATAATAAACGGCTGGTCCAATGGGAGAGTGTCAAGTCAAACGGCTGGTCCAATGAGGGAGTGCCAGGTCAGCTGCCTGGCACTATTCTTTTTTTTATTATAAAAAACACTGTTCAAAGCGTTTGAAAATTATTGTATTGATAACTAGTTAGATACCTCGCCCACGTTGCGGGCCGATAGCCGAATAATGAACGAGTGTTAGGCAGCTCATTGATACAGAAAACAATTAAAGCGACTCAACCAATAAAAACATAACACTTTTATAGTTTTGCTAAAAATACTAAAACAATGACAATACTTTTATTTTTAACTAATGGAAAGTTATATTTTTTCACTGGTGTAAAATCGTAATTTGCCAAAAGCTAAAGTGATGCCAATACTGAAAATTGAAACCAGGGGCAAAAGTGTAAATCCGCGCAAGAGCGAATTCGCACTTTGAATTTAGGGCAACTCAGTAATATAAATTTAAACTAAAGGCACAACCGTACCGGAGGCAAAACCATATTTTTATTTTGAACCGAGGGCATAATCGTAATTTTAAGTTGGAGCCAAAAACGTATTTTTATTTTTAACAGGGGCAAAACCGTAATTTTTAACTGAGGCTGAAATCATAATTTTTTAACGGGAAAAATTCGTAATTTTAAGGTGGGGACGAGAACATATTTTTTTCATTTGAACAGGGGTGAAAACGTAATTTTGAGCTGAGGACGAAATTGTAATTTCGAGTCGTGGGCAAAATCGTAATTTTTGGCTGGGCCAAAAGTGTAATTTTATTTTGAGCAGTTGGCAAAATCGTAATTTTAAAGTGGGGCAAACCCGTAATTTTACAGCAAAAGACAAATAATAAACGGTTGGTCCAATGGGAGAGTGTCAGGCCAGCTGGCTGGCACTATTCCGAGGGCAAACCAGTAATTTTACAGTATAAACAAATAATAAACGGCTGATCCAATGGGGGAGTGCCAGGCCAGCTGCCTGGCACTATTTCTTTTTTATATTAAAAACACTGTTCAAATCATTTTGTTTTCATTATAAGTTCGTGTCATGGGCAAAATCGTAATTTTGGCTGGGGCCAAAAGCGTAATTTTATTTTGAGCAGTGGGCAAAATCGTAATTTTAAAGTGGGAACAAACCCATAATTTTACAACGTAAACAAATAATAAACGGCTGGTCCAATGGGGGAGGCCAACTGGCTGGCACTATTCCGGGGGCATACCCGTAATTTTACAGCGTAAACAAATAATAAACGGCTGGTCCAATTGGGGAGTGTCAGGCCAGCTGTCTGGCACTATTCCTTTTTTTATATTAAAAACACACGTTCAAATCATTTTGTTTTTATTATAAGTTCGTGTTATGGGCAAAATCGTAATTTTTGCTGGGGCCAAAAGCGTAATTTTATTTTGAGCAGTGGGCAAAATCGTAATTTTAAAGTGGGGACAAACCCATAATTTTACAACGTAGACAAATAATAAACGGTTGGTCCAAGGGGGGAGGCCAACTGGCTGGCACTATTCCGGGGGCAAACCCATAATTTTACAGCTAAACAAATAATAAACGGCTGATCCAATTGGGGAGTGTCAGACCAGCTGCCTGGACACTATTCCTTTTTTTATATTAAAAACACCGTTCAAATCGTTTTGTTTTTAATATACTTATTATAATTAGCAAGTCTACTTTTTTGACTCTCAAGGGTTGTGGCGTGCCTATTGGGTGGCTCCAACCCGAATAAAAACCCGACTACTTTTAATACTACTTCACGCTCCACACATCACCTTGTCCATCAACATCACCAGTGTTTCCCTTGAGGGATTGGAGTTTCTCATGGGCGTTGGGACTATTGAATCATTGATCGAGCGTTTGTGGTGGGTTTTCAAAAAGTAGGCAAAGAATTTTTGTTTTTTTATAAAAACAAAAACATGCCTCTTGTCCACCACCCTATGTTTTTGGTGTTTTAAAAAGCAAAGCCCCTATTGTCAAGGTGGTGTACATGTGGCCCAGTTTGGCCCTTTGTCATTGCCCACTACACCGAATAGTCTAAATATACGTTTATTGTTATTTTCCATTTTCTTTTTATTTAAATAGAATCATATTCAAATCAAGTTTGAAATCGTTTTCCCATTCATTCAACTTGATCTAAGAGCGATCATTTAGGTAAACCTATTTGTGACCTCAAATCAAAACCGACCTAACGTGTTTATACTATATTCAAACTTACAAATTTCATGAAAATTAGTATTTGTGTAGCGTCAAAGTTCACACCCATGTGACTGGTTGATTGGCAAAAATGTATTATTATCTCGGCTTTTATATTTCACTAATCTTTATTTTTTTTAACATTTACACATAACTTTATCATTCATATACTATTTATTATCAATAGTTGATATTTAAATAGGAAAAATAAAATAAAACTAGGAATAAAGTTATATTTAAGTTTTGATTATTACTGTATCCTCCTGTCTTAATTATTTTTATTGACAATGGCAATAAATTGTTTTTTAATACAAAGTTAAACAAAACTAATAAATATAGTTGTAACTTTTTTATATTACTTCCATTTTGAACGCATGTAAATTTATATTTTTATTAATCTAAGAGCAAAATCATTAAATGAATTGTAATGAACTCTATAAGAAAATCTAAGTTTTTATCTCATGTTAAGTCATAAAGATGTATAAGTGAAAGTGTAAAATACAATATCCCTTGAACATACATTGGGTAGGAGATGAAATTACGCATGTTGAAAAACCATAATCACGAATGTTGAAAATCATAATTACGCATGTTGAAAAACCATAATTACGTATGTTGAAAATCATAACCATGCGTGATTATGTTTTTCAAACATGCGAGATTTATGTTTTTTCAAGATGCGTTATTAGGGTTTTGGGTGTTTATAACGTGTGTGGTTTCATCTCGTACCTAATAAATATTGTACGTTAACTGGCCCCTATGTATATAATTAGAAAAGAGATGGCAAAACATGTTTTTTTTACAACTAGACAATTTTAATAATTAATATGTTACTCGACGTATATATGATGACTCATATTACAAAACCACTTAGCTTTGAAGACGTCCATTTAGAAACTGTGGATATTTTACGTTTGAATAAACAAACGATCTCTGATGTTATGATTACAAGTGTATTTCAAATTTGGCTTTATAAAAGCTTGTTTGAACATTTGTTACAACCCAAATTGGTCAAATTAATTTGTTTTGAATGCATCGATGGAAAACGACTTGAATCGGCCATCTTTGAAAATTTTGCCCGAAATTTGAAATAAATGGCAGGAGAAAGAAATGAAGGTTTAGTATCTGAGAATGAGATCCAAGACTAGCAAATTGGCAATGGACACTTAACAGTGTGTATGAAAATGTATTTATTTTTTTAACAGTAATTCCTTATGGTTCCGTTTAAATTAAACCATTGACTACACCTTTTAACAATCAAAATTTGAACACCTTGCCAGTGATGTGATGGATGAAGTATGTTTCGTTAGTTGGGCCAATATATGAACCAGTTGAAACGGGTCAAATATGCCAACATAGATTAGTCACAATGAGTCAAATAATGATAATTTATTCGACTAAATCTGATAAAATCAATCACAGCTTAAAACTATAAAACTAATGCATCCATAACACGTATAGCATAACTATCAACCATGTTTTTTTTTTTATACACACTTAGTGTTGAAACTTTATATATAAAACTTCTATAACCCTCTACCATTTAAATAGCATCAAGATTAATAAATACACAAGTAATTAGTAGGGCCATCTCCGAAAATCACAAAAAAAAATTTAGCCCTATGCAAGATAAAAATTTTGAGCCCTATTCGCAAATTTCCATGTATTATAAACTAATTAATTATTTAATCACTAAAATTTACGTGGAATAATTTAAATATATATTTTTACCTAAAGTTAGTTAGTAATTTATTAATTAAAGGGAAAAACGTAGTTGACAAAATTATACATTAAATGTCAGACGCAGCTAAAATAGAGAATTTGGAGACGTCAGGATTAGAACCCGCATCTCCTTGTTGTTTAAGCAAGACAATAACCATGCAGTGGCGGACCTAGAAATTATTTGTGAGGGTGCAGATGAGGTGTTCAACCATATTTTCAAGTGGTGCGGTCGGAATATTTGCCTAAAATATACACTATTATTTATTTTTCAAGGGGTGCGGCCGCGCACCTTGGCCAAAGGGTGGGTCCGCCCCTGTAACCACCCCGAAAGGAGCTTGTTTGTGTGATCTTACAATTCAGTGTATATATATTCTAGCTTATACAACGTAAATTCTATAGAAAATTAAAAACATTTGGGCCCTCAGAATGTTTGAGCCCTCAGAAGGTTTGGGACCCGTACAGTCGCCCACCCAACAGCCCTCCAAGACAGCCTTGGTAACTAGTTCTAATAAAGTTGTTTAATTTACCAATATATTTCCCAAAAATCCAACATTAACAATTCTTGATGGGTTGTCCCTATCATTTGTAGAACTTTGTGTGTGGTTTGCGTTTTCTTCGTTTAAACGTTATTTCGGTTTCCTTGTTCAAGGCTCTACTACTTTCAAACCAAGTTTTTTTAACAATTTATTCTCTCATCCTCCTATCAATCGGTTGTCCCTCTCTTTCTATTATAAGAACACAACCATACAAGTTAAACAGAAAGAAAAAAAAAAGATGTCAATTGTGTCGGATTGAAGGGTTGGCATGTTGAAATGTGCAACCTAAACCAGATCCATAACATCATTTATGTCAAAGATTTTAACCCTAACACACACATATAAATTCAGGTCAACCCGAACACAACATTTAACCTATTTTTTAAACAATTATTAAACGGATTGTTGGGTTATAAGCAAGTTATTAGTAACATGTTAATGGGTTAGTATGATTGTTACAAGTAGATAATATAGTGTGACAAAACTAACATTGTTATAACTAACATATAATATGAAATCAAAGTCATAATAAAGTACAAATTCAAATCATAAATTACAAAATTGATAATTTGAGATTGGTGGAGAATTTCACTACTAGAGCCGTGCAGAAAATATTAACAATTTTCTTGAAAATATTGGGAATTGAATTCGAAATTGCAAGTGACTCTCACAAAAAGATATATATATATATATATATATATATATGAGAAGAATCCGTTAGGAATCACCCTTTATTGTGAGAACCGTGAGAACCCATGTGAACACAACCAAAAATACCTCAAAATATCTAAAAACCACCCAAAAGATTTTTTTAAACTTTTTTTACAAAAAAAGTAGCGATTTTTTTTAAACTTTTTTTACAAAATAAGTAGCAATTTTTTCTTTAAAAATGTTAAAAAATTGAGTGCTTTTTAGAATTTTTTTAGGTATTTTTTGGGATGTTGTTATTAGCATTTAGCTTGGTTGTGGGTGGGGGTTAGGGTTGTTTTTTAGGTTTTTGGAGGGGTTTAGTTTTTTTTAGCATTTAGCTTGGATGTGTGGGGGGGGGGGGGGGGGGGGGGGGCTTAGGTTAATTTAGGTTTTTGGTGATGATGTAGTGGGTTACTTTTGTGTTCACGTTGATTCTCGCAGTTCTTACAATAAAGGTGGTTCTCGCATGAACCTTACCCTATAATATATACAATAAAGGTGGTTCTCGCATGAACCTTACCCTATAATATATGCGAGAACCACCTTTATTGCAAAATAAAATCTAAAAAAAATCTAAAAAGCACTCAAATTTTATTTTTTTACTATTTTTTTTAAATCGCTACGTTTCTTACCCCTAAAAATACTTTTTTTTTTCGAGTAACAGTTATCCATGCACATTTGCATATGTATCATAACTTCGACAAATTCCGTAATACATTATCAGTAGTAGACAATTGCACTTTAATTTACAATACCATCCGTAATACACTACTTTATACAATACAATTATTCAAAATGCACATGTGCATCATTTTGTATAACCATTATATTAGGTTATTTTAGGTTTAGGTTACTTTAAATTGTAATGTATTAGGTTATTTTTTAGGTTTTAGGTTATTTTAGGGGGGGGGGGGGGGGCTTAGGTTATTTTAGGTTTTTGGCGATGATGTAGCTGGTTACTTTTGTGTTCACGTTGGTTCTCGCAGTTCTTACAATAAAGGTGGTTCTCGCATGAACCTTACCCTATAATATATATATATATATATATTATAGGGTAAGGTTCATGCGAGAACCACCTTTATTGCAAAATAAAATCTAAAAAGCACTCAAATTTTATTTTTTATTTTTTACTATTTTTTTAAATCGCTACGTTTCTTACCCCTAAAAAATACTTTAATTTACAATACCATTCGTAATACACTACTTTATACATTACAATTATTCAAAATGCACATGTGCATCATTTTGTATAACCATTATATTAGGTTATTTTAGGTTTAGGTTATTTTAAATTGTAATGTAGGTTTAGGTTATTTTAAATTGTAATGTATTAGGTTATTTTTTAGGTTTTAGGTTATTTTAGGGGGGGGGGGGGTTAGGTTATTTTAGGTTTTTGGTGATGATGTAGCGGGTTACTTTTGTGTTCACGTTGGTTCTCGCAGTTCTTACAATAAAGGTGGTTCTCGAACGAACCTTACCCTATAATATATATATATATATATATATATATTATAGGGTAAGGTTCATGCGAGAACCATCTTTATTGCAAAATAAAATCTAAAAAAAATCTAAAAAGCACTCAAATTTTATTTTTTATTTTTTACTATTTTTTTTTAAATCGCTACGTTTCTTACCCCTAAAAAATATTTTTTTTTCAAGTAACAGTTATCCATGCACATGTGCATATGTATCATAAATTCGACAAATTCCGTAATACATTATCAGTAGTAGACAATTGCACTTTAATTTACAATACCATCCGTAATACACTACTTTATACATTACAATTATTCAAAATGCACATGTGCATCATTTTGTATAACCATTATATAACGTGTTTTGGTACAAAAAGTTTGTGTTTTTGAATTATAAAGTATGCCCATATACATGTTTTTTGGTTAGTTATATCTAGTGGTTGATGGTTTCGTTATAGTTGTCACTTTATGATGTAATATGTTGATTGGATGGTATAAATGGTGATAATATACATGTAATAAAGTGAAAATATTGGTATTGGTATTGTATTGTATTATAGATGGTAGGATGTAATGGTATTGTATTATGGATGTAGGAGGCAATGGAAGTGTATTATAGATGGTATGATAGATGAAAGAAAAAGTGTATTCAAAGTAGTGTACCAAAACACCGTATTTCATGTTGATACATATAGATGCACATGTGCATTTATAATATTGGCAACGTAAAAAGTAGTGTATTACAAATGGTTGTGTAAATGAAAGTACAATTGTCTAATATTTGTAACATATCACGGAATTTGTCGAAGAAATGATACATATGCACATGTGAATGGTAGTAGATGAAATGATAGATGAAAGAGAAAGTGTATTCAAAGTAGTGTACAAAAACACCTTATTCATGTTGATACATATAGATGTACATGTGCATTTCTAATTTTGGTAACGTAAACAATAGTCTATTGCACGTGGTAGTGTAAATAAAAGTACAATTGTTCAATGTGTATAATGTATTACGGAATTTGTCAAAGAAATGATAAAAATGAACATGTGCATGGATAACTGTTACTCAATTTTATTTTATTTTTAAAAAAAAATTATATTTTTTTGTTGCAAAAATATAGCGACTTTTTCAAAAAAAAATGTTTAAAAAAATCAAAAAACATTTTTTTTGGTGATTTTTAGATTTTTTTAGGTATTACTGTTTGTGTTCACACTGGTTCCCGCAGTTCTCATAATAAAGGGTGGTTTCTAACGATCCTTCCCCTATATATATATATATATATATATATATATATATAGGGGATGGGTAAAATGAGAACCACCTTGAGTTGTGAGAACCATATGAACCAATATAAGCCATTGATTAAAAGTGTTTTAATGGATAAGATTAAAAGACAATAAAGTAGTTGTAATAATTGTGTTTTTATTATTGAGTTTTTGTTTTTAGTGGAATAAGGGTAAATTGGTATTTTTATTATGCTCTTTAATGATTAATAATTAAAGTTATAATCGTTATGCTTTAATTAATGTTTGTGATTTAATTAATGTTATTTTTGAATCATACAGTAAGAAAAATTATTTTACGTAGGGGTTCAAACTTTTTTTGCAAACCGGTTTTAAACATTTTTATGCTAGGGTTCAGACATTTTTTACGCGCGAGTTCAAACTTTATTACGCCCGATTTTTAATTTTTTTTACGCGCCGGTTTTAAACTGTTTTAAACTTTTTTTACGCGTCGGTTTTACTTTTTTTACGCGCGGTTTAAAACTTTTTTTACGCGCGGGTTCAAACTTTTTTCACGCGCCGGTTTTCAACTTTTTTACGCACGGTTTTAAACTTTTTTTATGCGATGGTTTAAAACTTTTTTTACGTTCCGGTTTAGAACTTTTTTACGCGCGGTTTTAAAATTTTTTTACGCGCGGGTTTAAACTTTTTTACGCGTGGTTTTAAACTTTATAACAATTTTTTTTTACAAAAAAACAATTTTTTACGGGTTTAAACTTTTTTACAAAAAACAAAAAAATATTTTACGCCAAACAAAAATATTTTAGTTTTACAAAAAAACTTTTTTACAAAAACTTTTTTACAATTATTTTTTTTTCAAAAACTTTTTTACAAAATTTTTTTACGCCAAACATCTTTTTACGCTCCAGACCCCCGATTTTGGGTTTACGAAATTTGAGAATCTTATCAAACGAACTCATAAAAAAAATCACGACTCAATAGATGTCTCATATTGAATTTTAAATAGAAGAGGGAGAAAAGATGTGACATGTTGAGTTTTAAATAGAAGAGAGAGAAAGATGTGACATGAGAAGTAAAAGACTAAAATACCCTTTTGATTTAATTTGGTTATGGGTGATGTGTAAATATGTTATTGGATAACAAGAGTTCTCATGGTTCTCGCAACTGGGATTGGTTCTCTCTTGAACCAAATCCTATATATATATATATATAGGGGATGGATCATGGGAAAACTAGTTTAAATGAGAAAACCAAAAAACTAACTAAAAAAGCCAAAAAAACTATTAATTTTTTTGATTTTTTTTTAAAATCGCAATATATATTATATAAAAAAACTTTTAAAAAAAATAAAAAATACATATAATGCACATTTGCAACAATCATTCACTGTGCAGTGTAAGTTTTTTTTAATTTTGAAAAAAAAAGTTTTTTTATACATAAAATGCAGCGATTTTTATAAAAAAAAATTGTAAAAAAAAAATTTTGTATGTTTTTTAGCTTTTTTTTGTTTTTTTAGTTAGTTTTCTGTTTTCTCATTAGTTTTCTATATTCTCATCCTATTATATTAATATTTTTTTTTAGTAGTTTTCTAGTTTTCTCATTAGTTTTCTTATAATTTCTCATATATATATATATTATAAACAAAATCGATATAATTTAGACTCAGTAATAAATGGAGTAATATGAATAGTTTTCTTATATATTGAAATAGATTGGAAATTACAATTGTGTCTTAGAAAATGGAAAACAAACAACTAAAATTATAAAAGTTTTTTTAATACATAAAAGAGTTAACGTGTCAATCTAACTGTTTTTAAAACGGGTTAACCCAAAGCTGATATGTTTTGTAGACTTGGTTATTTTAATCGGCCCAAAACATGATATTTTACGTGTTATGTTTCTGTCGTGTCAAAAATTGATGACACTAAAAAAACTAGTATCCAACTAGGGCTGTATGTTTTGAAAATATGGTCAAGATGAAAAATTTTATTGATTATTAACTTTTGAACAACAAATACTTTCTAACTGAAAAAAAGATATAATTCGAAAGAATTCTTCAGCTACAAGGTTTCGGGGTATTGTTTCCCTTTCCACTATAATGATAAAAATTGTGGTTCCTTTTTCCACCGTCATGTCATTACTATTTTTAATATACTATTATGTTTTAACAAATAGGATTATTAAATAAAAAAATTATTAAGTTATAGAAATAAAAAATTTATTAGGTTGTTTGTTAGTCTGCTTTGTGCGCTTTTATATTTCCTTGTAAGCTTGTACTGTACTGCCTTTTAGCTTCTTGCTAAAGGCTTCTGTTAATGTATTGCTCCTTTTTGCTGGTAAAAAAATAAAAATAAAACTAGGGTGTAACATTTTTTTCATATAGTAGTAATTAACACAAATAACCACATAAATAAATAAGAATTCAACTTTTGAAGTGAATCAAAGGTATTGCTTGAGGTAATCCTCTACTGTCGTGTATTTGATATCTGGGTAGAGAATACAAGCCTCTTCGGCATCATCTCCGATTTCAAAATTCGCCAAACAGCCTTCGTAAAAGAAATGGTAAAAATGAGTCATCCCGGCTTGCACAACCTAGTCTTTCTCTGCAAGTCCCCAACACATGACGAAAACTATTTTTTAGTTACAAATTGCATATTTTCATGTTACATAAGGCTCGGAATTGATACCTTTTAAGCTATCGAGAAACTGTTTTTCGAGGAGATATGATTTCTGGAGGACTTTGCCGATGAGTTTCTCCCAGATTTCCATAAGTGTCTTTGTGAAAGAATGTTTGCAGGAGGCCTGATGTAGAGCGTCTTGTTAAGAGTGCGCGGATCGTCTATAGTTTTGATGGCATATGTTGCTATGTCATCTTCATCCACAAATATTGCTACAAAACAACATCATGTCGTGTTACATGTATATAGTTAGTGGAAGTCTCCGTGCGTTGCCGTAAGAATTCGTATATACCTAACTTAACATAGTTACGTACCCGTAACTTAACATAATTACGTACCCGCGCGAAGCAGAGGGGAATTCGGTCAATATTGGTACGGTTCATTACCCGCTACAGGTACCGACCAATATAACAATCGAAAGAGAAAACTCAAAAGAATTCATGATATGCCAAAAAGGATAGTAACACTATTTTACATCGATCAATTACCATATAAATGAACACCGGTACCGGTTTCGATAATACCGATGCTAGTACCGATGTTGATATCGGTTCGGTACGTCACGACGCCATTATGATACCGGCACTCGCTATATCCTACAACATAAAAAATACTCTATTTTGAATACATCATCGTAAATGTATAGAAAAATATAAAACCGTTGCGTATTCGGCCTTTTTGAAAAAGTTAACGAACCAAGTTATCTGAGAAATTTAAAGTAAATAAGTTAAAAACTTATATTATTTATAGTATAAGAGGTGAAACCAAAATTTATAAAAATAAACTTTTACCGTGCTCCTGATATCACCAATGTTTTTAATTAATTAACTTATTATAAAATTATAAAATGTTAAAAAAAAAAACAAGGGGACGTGTTTTTTTTCTCTACCTACCAACAAAAAAGACATCTTTAGTAAAATGGTCAAAAAACATAAGTGAGACGTGTTTCTTTTTTTCTCTATCTACAAAAAAAACATCTTTAGTTATGCTAAATGACCCTTTGTTAGGGGTATCAAAATGTTGATAAAACTTTGTTTTTTTAAGTGATGAGGGTTTAATTCACACGTGTATTTTAGTATTAGACTAGTTGAATTAGAATATGTTTTGTTCTTAAAAATAAAATAAATAAAGGCTAATTAATGCATTAATGCACAAATATGGTAGCTAGAATTGTTACACTTACATTTCTGATTGCCGTCTCCGAACAAGACTACGGAATCCCTTGAAGGAAGAATGGTGCGAAATCGGCACAACCAAAGACTACGGAATCCCTTGAAGGAAGAATGGTGCGAAATCGGCACAACCCTCCGACAAAGTAGCCGGCAAAGCATTAGCGTATACGTAGGTGAAAGGGATCCTAGCATCTTCAATGGCTTTTCGAACAACCATTTTTTCATCAAATGTTTCTCGTCCTGGTTCCATTGCATCTGCCATTCTTGCAGGATCGGTACCAAACTCTGATGGCAAAAACCGCTATTAAATCATAATAAAATGTTAGTACAATTGGTGAAAACTTTACAGCAAATTAATCAACTTTACACACTGTCGCTTGTTTGAGAAAAAAACGTTAGCTAAAAAAATAGAAAAAAGGTTTCCAACCAAAAGGTTGTAGCGAACTTGGTGACGAAATTTTAATCTGTTGCAAATCTGTCCATGGGTGTAACTGAGGTAAAGCATTCGTGAGCTACTTGAGATCGACTTTTTAAAACCATAACTTGAGTTGAGCTTAAACGAACCCGAGCCTAAAGGCTAAAAGTAAGCTTGTTTAACAAATGAGCCCGAGCCTAAACATCAGTTATCGAGCTCAAGCTAGTTCGCAAGCCTAAACAAGTATTATTTATATAACTTTTATTTAATTTATTAATATATATTTGTATAATAAACGCTATTAATATATATATCGAAAGTGTAAAATACAATATTCCTTAACGTACGAGCGTACGATATAAAATTACGCACGCTATAAATCTGAAAATCTAATCACGCGTATTGAAAAACTATAATCACGCATGTTGAAATTTCATAACCATACGTGATTATGTTTTTTCTATGTGATTAGGGTTTTGAGTTTTATAACATGCGTAATTTCATACGCTCGTACATTAAGAAATATTGTACCTTATCCTATCATTATATATATATATATATATTAAATTTATATTAAAATGTATATGAAAGGTTGTCATTAATTTACATATATAGTTAATAAAAAATAAGCTAGTCAAGCAGAGCTCGAGCTCGAGCTGGCTCGCAAGCTTAATCGAGTATTTTTTAATATATTAATATATATTTGCATAATAATAGTTGTTATATAGTATTCAGAAATCATAAATAATATTTAAAATACATTTTGATTTTCATTGTACTAACTCCAGGATAGTTTTTGATTTTGTAAGTATAGCCAAATAAGTTTGTATATACCATTTAATTAAGAAGAAATATAAGCGGTTCACCATTTAATTCATTTAACTATTCTAAATAGAGTTCATATATACCATTTAATTCATTTAACTCTTTCTAAGTAGAGTTCATATATATTAATATTACTCAAAATATTTGCACATTGAGTAAAAAGAAAATCATCCTGTATATATTATGAAATAAAATTTATGGCCGACAAGACATTTTATTAGAGTTAGATTATATTTACTTTTATATACTATAACTATAATTGTGTCTTTTTAGAAACTAAAAAATATAATAAATAGATATTGGTATCATTATTCGTTTTTTATTTTTTTCGGTTGCTCTACCGAGTGCCTGTATTATGCCAGTACACGGTTGTAACGAACCAAATTGATACCAATCAGATTCCCGTCGTGTAGCGCTAGGGAATCCTACTTATTTAACTTATAATATATAATTTGTTATATAAAATTTTCTATGATTAATTATTATATATATGAAACCACATCGTATTAACTACAAGGGAGTTTTTGGTTTTAGGTTTTTAACACAAAACTTGAATAGTTCATTATTGGAAAATATACCTTTTCTTTTATTTCTTTTTTAGCGCTAATGTTGTTTTATATGTATTAATTCATAACATTAAAAGGAATAGTGAATTTATTATTTTTATGTGGTTTTGTTTTTTTTTTCTTTTTTTGTTGCATAGTGATCTAAGGATTTTTTAATGAGTTAAATGTCATTTTAGTCCATGTGGTTTGGGCTATTTTGCCAGTTTAGTCCAAAGGTTTCATTTTTTCCATGTGGGTCCAAAAAGGTTTAATTATTGTCATTTTAGTCCACTGGGTTAACTTCATCTATTTTTTCTGTTAACCAGATGAGCAATTCGGTAATTTTATATGGCCGAATTATCCTTCTAGTTAACAGAATTACATATAAAATGACTGAATTGCTCTTCTAGTTAACAGAAAAAATAGATTAAGTTAACACAGTGGACTAAAATGGCAACAGTAAAACCTTTTTGGACCCACAAGGGAAAAATGAAACCTTTGGACTAAATTGGCAAATTGGCCCAAACCACAAGGACTAAAATGGCATTTAACTCTTTTTTAATTTTCTTTAATAAAACTTTGGTTATTTAATATTTTGCCATAAAAGTTAAATAATTTATTTTTTAGTTAGTTTTGTTTTACGTTTTTTTTCTGATTTGGTCATCGTTTAGTTTTTACTTAGCATGATATTTGATGGTCACAATTTGGTCCCTTAAGTTTCTTTTTACTCCATTGACTTTATAATATATGTTCAACTTCGTCAACGTCACGTGGGCCATTTGGTGTTAGAAATTTATGTTTCTATTTTACGCTTTTTCTGGTTTTTGTTGTCGTTCCGTTACTAATTAGCATGATTTTACGCCCCTCACCGCAACACAAGGGAGACAAAGACTAGTATATATCAATTTATATAAATCAATTAACAAATAATAAAGAAGTAGACCCCGAACCAAAATTGAGGCTTGAAAGATTACTCACGAGTCAACCTCCAATTTTACAAAGAGAACTCAAAATAACGAGACAAATTTTGTAAAAGTGAAAATAAATATTAAGAAAAAATTAAATGATTTAACTTTTGTCACAAATCAATAAAAACTAAGGTTAGTTATAAATCCATTGCAAAACCAGGTGGTTGCACAATCGTCACAAACAGAAATTTGTCTCAAAACCTCATTTACCTAAAATAGTCGTGAATCGTTTTAGCGATGATGATTTTTACGACCTTTCTTTCCATCGAAACTAGGTTGTGACTGCTATGATTTTTTTATTTTTTTTTGCACAAGCTCTTTATAATGTATTCACGTTGAAAGAGTATACCTTAATGTTTCCAGTCTCTTTGATGCCATCGACAAGTTTAAGTTGAAGGAGAATTTGATGACTGCGAAAATGCACACCCGATATTGCACATATGACCACGTCTACTTGCTTCAAAGCTTCTACGAGACTGTGGTGATCGTTAAACGAACCGACCACCAGACACGCTCCCTGCTTCTTGAAGGAAAGTAGCATCTGGATTTTCTCAATATCAAGACCGATTTCGGGTCCTTAAAGAACATATGTCTCATGGCCTTGTTCTAAACTGGCCTTCACCAGTCTCTTCCCTAAGTATCCGGTACCACCAATGATCAAAACCCTGCTCTTTAATCGAAACCTGAAACATATGTGAAAAAGACATCAACAATGAATGTTGGCGAGTACATAGTTTTGTTGGCCGAATTAATGGCAAAAATTTGGTATTGCAATGCTTTAACAACTACAAGAGTTGTCAATTGAACATGGACTCTTTGAAGCCAATGAATGACGAAAAGGTTTAGTATTGCAATACATAATCTTGATTCTGAAACTTGTAACAAAAGAGTTTTGTACATGGCAACATGATTATTCCTAAGTAATTTTTATGTTATTGAAAATTGTAATTTGTTCATTGTAATCGCCTTGAATTCGGTCATAAAACTTATGAGTATGTTATTAGAAATCCAATCAAGGATTAATAACAACAATATTGAACTCGGTCATACTTGTTTGAATATTATTAAAAATCAAATCAATGATTTATAATAATACTTTGAATATCGTTCTAAGAATCTATAATAATAAAATATGATAAGATTCTACAAGAATTTGGATATTGAACTTGAAACAATTGAACACAAAATCCTAAAGTGATTTGGATAACGCTACAAGGGTAATACAATAAGAACACTTATATATAGGAAGTACCAGCGGCGTATCCAGCATGTTCTTATGGTATTACACTCTTTCGTTATCTAAATCACAACTAATCACAAAATCACATAATCATCAACTTGGTCATTAACTTGTACATACGCATTAAAGTACACAAAGAATCCAATCAAGGACATCAATTTAGTACTTCAAACATCCTACAAGAATCTAACTATGAAGATAGATAGATGCTTTAAGGATTTGGTTTAGTTACATCGTCTCGTCACAATCGTCTTGTCACATACGCATTAAAGTACACGAAGAATCCAATCTAGGATATCAATTTAGTACTTTAAACATCCTACAAGAATCTAACTTTGAAGATAGATAGATGCTTTAAGGAATCGGTAGCATATCAAGCTATGCTTTGGTTCAGTATATCAAACTATACTTTGGTTTAGTCACAATGAATCATTGAATTATAAAACTCTACATCCTAATGGTGATTCGGATAAGGCTACGAAGGGTAATACAATAAGCATACTTATATATAGGAAGTACCAACGGTGTATCCACCATGTCCTTATTATATTACTCTAGTTTCGTTATCTAAATCACCAACAATCTCTACACATAAACAATAACCATCGGCATCGGCGTGTAAAGCACTTGTTATAAATCTCGCTATGAAGATAGAAAGATTAAAGACTGTACTTCAAAGATCCTACAAGAATCTAGCTATAAAGATAGATAGATGTTACAAGGATTTGGTTCGTGTTCTCAATCGTCGTGTTTTGCATAATAGGAATAATACACAAAAAGTACTTAGTAAACACATTCATGCCATACATTTGAGAAAAAATGGTTACACATATGAATCACCCCAAAACATTTGAAAAACGTAAACGATGGGAGCTATGTACTCACTTGGGATTACATATAGGTCTTGTTCAAATGATTAAACAAAGCTCAAAGGATCAAGAGTTCGAGTGTTGAAGTGGTTCCTAGTGTATCGGATAACTACATGTTAGTGTGTCGAAACTTGAAAACGGAAGATCGGGTAGAATGAAGTCTTATAAACCAAAAGAGTGTTGGAACTCATATAATATGGTTTAACAAACTTAACATTCTGATTTGGAATGAAACTTAAGTGCTTTTGACCCGTTATGACCCGTTAAGGTAGTTTATGCTACTTTAACATGTCATTTGCGTAAAAACGCGTTCGAATGGTCAAACTAGTCCTATGATAAGTCTTATATGCCAAAATAAGTTTAATATAGTTACAACATCAGTTTATATGTCAAAAAGTTGGTTACATATGCTTAAGATGGATTTATGTGCAAAAAGGGTGTTTTGGTCATTATTAAAAGGCATAAGAGCGACTTATCATAACACTAACCAAGCGACGTGACCATAAGGTATAACCTCAGAGGATTATTCCCTATACAACTATGGTCACAAATATATGTTTGGTCGGATCCTAAGATCGACCAAACGGGTCGGATTCGACAGTCAAAGCGGTGGTCAAGACCGCTCGACTTACGATCCAAAATAAGCACTAAACTAGAAGTGACGAGTTAGACATGTCAAAACATGTCTAACTAAGTTATAAAACTGATTTGGTACCAAAACTTAATGTTTTGATACCCGAAAATAGTTTCGTCGTAAAATGCACAAAATGCGCATCTTTGATCGAAACTTTGACTCGTCCCTTCGACTAGTAAATGAGGGATCATAACTTTCGTGATTACGATCACGTTGCAAAGTTCAATTGAACTTTGACTTGACCAAAAATGGTCAGAATAGAAAGTCAAACTTTTTGACTTTTAGCTCATAACAAGCTAAATAATGAATGAAGACTAGAATGGAGCACGTACTACAGATCCAAGGAGAGCTCTTCAACTCTAGGAAGTTCCCAAATTGATCAGGAACCTCCAATGTAGAAGATAGGAGAGAAAGATGGAAATGAGTAAAGAATGAGGTTGAATATGGAGGCTATGTATACTTGAAGCTTGATCATAGGATCATGCCAAGTGTTTGCAAGTGTTCTAGGATCATAACAATTGTTTAGTGAGGTGTTAGAAGTAGGAGGAATGTGGCAAAATTCGTGCTAGGTGGCAAGAAATGAAGCAACTTGGCAGAACTTGGAGAACAAGCAACAATCGGTTACTAGGCACCCCTTACGGACCGTATGGGGGCACCTTGTAACATTTGTATAAATCGGGTCTCCAAAACCCGCTCCGTGTTGTAATCAAATACCAAGTTATGAAATGACATTAAGTATTTATGAGTATTTTGAGTTTAAATGTTACATAATTAATATATAAACTAAACTATAAAAATTATATTTGATAAAAAGTTAAAATAAAATAAATAAAAAATATTTGGAGCTGACCGGACTCGAACCCGGGTCAACTGCCTACAACGACTTATCTTTCCGTCTCCAAACCACTCCGCCACCAATTGTTTTCTGTTGACATTAGGAAAACAATTGAGTTTTATACGCAAACACGAATTAACGGATAGTGATATCTGAATAACGGAAATCGGCAAATTGAACGCTGAATCTTTTCGACTTCGTTTGACTAGCTCATAACTGATGAATATCGGTTTCTAAATAAGTCCTAATTGATTGAACTTAAAGATCTCATCACTTTCGGTATTTGTAACCGAAAATGTACCAATCTCTGATTTAATCCAAGTCCTGATCATTTGCGCGTTTCATAACTACCACATCAACACTCAATTTCATTTTCGTCAAGACTCTGAGCCGTAAAACCCTTTAAATTCGATCGCCGGAAAATTTCTGCAACTCACCGGAAAACCGGGACTTGCATTTTCACGGTAAATTCCTCAACTCTTTTTGTTTAAATCATGTGATTAGTCAATCTCTAACACAATTCCATCATCAGAACCAATCTTAGTCAACATTTATCGGAAATCCCATTTTCGCCGGAAAGTTCCTGAAATTGCCGGAGTTTCACTGTGAAAGGGGTAAGACATCCTACACTTCATTTAAACCTTGTTTAGATGATTTAATTCTGTAAATAATCGACCCACACTGTAAATTGTTTCCACAGTCGGAGCTCAATTTCTGTACCGACAAAACTTTCGCCGGATTTCTGTGTTTATCTTCAAACGGTAAATCCTAGTCTTTAAACTCTTTCCATTCTTTACTATTGAATTACTATTAGTGTTTAAGATCTTTGAAAGTCGCGAAATCAATCTTAACCAGTTGAAATAAGTTTAATCCGATGAAGAAGATGAACTTGTTTCAGAATATAAGAGTAATTATAATTCGGATATTTAACGGGTTAGACACACAGTCCAGCGGTGGACTGTGTGCAAAGTTTATATACGAGTCCCGAGTTCGATCCTTACTACACACACTCTGCGTAATAAACATTCCTTTTTTTATTCATAAACTAACCGGGTTGAAACGAGTAGTTGTTAAGTATAATATAAATCAAGAATATAACCGGGTTAGACACACAGTCCAGCGGTGGACTGTGTGCAAAACAAACTACACGTCGCGCGATCGAGTCCCGTCACAAACACCGGTTCAATGAGATTAAAACGTTTTGCAAAATAAAGGAATTTTCGGTAAATTCGAATAAGTGTATAAATATAATAAAAACTGGATTTCTAACGGGTTAGTCACGTAGCTCAGTTGGTAGAGCTACGTGCGCGTGAACGGAAGGTCACCGGTTCGAATCCCGCTCGGCGCAAGTATTACCGCTGACCGAACCGGTCAACGGTCAACGGTCAAACAGTAAAAAAAAAAATTATTTTTTTTAAATATTTATTTGTCTAATTTAAATTAAAAATCAATTAAAAATACTTAAAAATAACATTTTTAAGGATAGAAAATAGCCATAAACTCACAAAAATATATCTAAAAATCCCATTAAAATCTTTAATAAAATCCATCCATTTATTATATTTTTCCCATTATTATTTAGGTCAGTGATTCCTCGTTGACTCGCTTCGTCTAAATCGTGCGCATCTCACCAACTCAAATCCAACGCACCCAATGTGAGTGAACCCTTCAAATTCCCTGTTTTAATCACATTTTTGGGGTGTATCATGTGTCTTGTTCACTTACTTATTATAACTAAGTTATTGTGCATATATCATATCATGACATGTGTGTTAGTTGTTGCTGATAAGTAGTTATTATTGTTTGCAAATTATTATTTCAGTACATGCAATTGCTGAGGCCGTAGCTCCCCATCCCTCGAGGTTGAGTTTGATCCCCATTTTATTATGCGGTTGATCAGGGCGTGCCCGCACGATCGGCTCCGTTTGATTGAGCCTTGATCGGTCATTTTATTTACATTTCAATACATGCAATACGCTCGGCTCCGTTTGATTGAGCCTTGAGCGCACAGTTCAATTTACATTTTCAGTTCATGCAATACGATCGGCTCCGTTTGATTGAGCCTCGATCTCACAGTTCATTTATGTTAATTATCATATGATGTTGGTATGTTCATGTATGCTATCGATTGTTAATGTATGTTATAATTGTAACTGATGTTGCCATTGCTTGATTTCATACATATGCTCTTTTATGATTATGCACAATATTTTATTGATAAACTAACCAGAAAGTCATTATTAAATGTTTATCTATAAGGTTCACTCGCCAACTTATGTTGACCCAAAAACCTCCCATTTTACACATGATACAGGTGAACCAGCAGCAGCTAGGAACACGTAGGACCTGGATTAGAAGAAATAAAACGAATTAGTATTTGGATTATTATGTTTGGTTATTTTTCCTTTGTAATGAATGAACATGTTTGAACGTTTGAGAAATGTAACTTTGACTTCATTTAATAATGGAACATAATAGTAAATGTCATGTGCTTTGGTGATAACCCAATTATGCCCCGACTCTTATTTCCGCTGCGGGTCGGGGTGTGACACACCTCTTACGATCCATAAAGCCCTGGCAGGGGCGGAACCTTGAAAAATGGCAGATTTGGCCCCTGAACTTGTTTCGTCGCGTTTTATCAATTCTAACACCTGTTAACCTAATTTTTAATCTCTATAAGGATGTTAAAGCATATGTAACTTAATTTATGCTAAAAATGTCATGGATGTCGGTTCGTTCGGTTGTACCGTTACGCGTTTCGCTTGTCACACCCCGACCCGCAGCGGAATAAGAGTCGGGGCATAATTGGGTTATCACCAAAGCTCATGATATTTACTAATATGTTTCATATTTATTAAAGTCAAAATTACATTCCCAATAATCCAAACATGTCCATACAATACAAAGAAAATAACCAAACAAAACAATTCCAAACTCTAAATCATTTTATTCTTCTAGTCCAATCCTATGTGTTTCTTGCTGCAGCTGGTTCACCTGTATCATGTGTAAAAATGGGGGTTTTTGGGTCAACATAAGTTGGCGAGTGAACCTTGTTAGATAAACATTTATTATTTATTTTCTTGTTAGTTTATCAATGAAAAATTGTGCATAATCATAAATGAGCAAATGTAAATAATCAAACAGCAGCAATAGCAGTCACAACTATAACATACAATAACATATGATAGC
Organism: Scalesia atractyloides; assembly: GCA_947069175.1. Lineage (NCBI taxonomy): Eukaryota > Viridiplantae > Streptophyta > Magnoliopsida > Asterales > Asteraceae > Scalesia > Scalesia atractyloides. The sequence continues at coordinate 75,749,213 of CAMTDV010000009.1, read as the reverse complement.
ATACATTAACATACCAACATCATACAATAAATAACATGAATGAAACTATCAAGGCTCAATCAAACGGAGCCGATCGTATTGCATGTACTGAAAATGAAAAATGTCTGTGCGATCAAGGCTCAATCAAACGGAGCAGATCGTATGTTGGCACGCCAGGTTCACGCTCATAATGTAATGGGGAACTTGCTCAACGCTCATAATGTAATGGGGAGCGGCGGCCTATGAAATTGCATGTACTGAAAATAAAAAAATTGAATCTAACAATAACCACCCAAACAATGGAAACAAGCTGTATACACTTTTGTTCATGACATGATGTATGCACAATGATTTAAATATAATATATAGCAAGACACATGATACACCCCAAAAACGTGATTAAAACGGGAATTTGTAAAGATTCACTCACATTGGGTGCGTTTGATTGGAGATGGTGAGATGCGCACGAGTTGGAAGAGCGGAACAACGAGAATTAACTAACCTAAATAATAACGGAAAGATTAGTAAATGAGTGGATTTTATTAAGGATTTTAATAGAATTTTTAGATATATTTTTACGAGTTTAAGGCTATTTTCTATCTTTAAAAAACATTATTTTTTAAGTATTTTTAATTGATTTTTAAATTAAATTAAATAAATAAAAATATAAAAATATGTTGACTTTTTGGGTTGACCGTTGACTTTTTGACTTTGACCGTTTGACCGGTTTATTGTGTGACTGAAATGCGCTGGGTGAGGCTCGAACCCGAGACCTCCCGTACGCGTGCACGCAGCTCTACCAACTGAGCTACGTGTCTAACCTGAAATAATTCTGTTTTTAATTATATTTATATACTAATTAGATTAATCCGAAAATCATTTATTTTAAAAAGATTCCACGTAACGACTCGGTGTACTCCACAGGTCTCGAACCCAGGACCTGTGGTTTAACGTGACACACAGTCCACCGCTGGACTGTGTGTCTAACTTGGTTAATATACAACTCTTTATTATACTTAACAACTAACTTGAATTAACCCGGTTCAGTTAGAAAAATAAAACGTTTTTATTACATAGAGGGTGCGTGTATCAGGGATCGAACTCGGGACGTATGCGTGTTTTTGTTCGCACACAGTCCACCGCTGGATTGTGTGTCTAACCCGTTCAAAATACCAATTTTAATTATTCTTATATTGTTAGCGCAGTTCATCTTCTTCGTTAGATTTTACAGGCAGAAGTTTACACCGTTATATCTTGTTTAGTTCGATTGATAAACATTGTACAATCTAATATGAAATGGCAGAAACGATAGTTAGAAGTAAACATACCGATGAACGGTTTATTTCAGAATTCCGGTAAGGTGTCGGTCTCTGTTTTTGTGCACTTCAACTGAACAAGACAATTAACCGTTTTGATTAGCTAATCGTGGAATTGAAGTGATAAACAAACGTTAACAGAGTGTTTGAATGTCCTTACCGATTCACAGATGAAAATAAAGATTTCCAGAACTTTTCCGGCGAACTGGTATTATCCGATAGTAGCGTCTGAATTCGATTTCAAGTGAAAGGTTTGAGTTAGAAATAGCTTAACAATTGTTAGACTACGACGGTATTGAAGGACTTACCGTTTTGAGGAAGAATACGGTTTTCCGGCGAACTTGCAGAAATTTCCGGCGAGTAAATAAACTTCTCCAATGGACTGTAAAGTGTTCGGAAATGTAATTGGAGGTTTGTGGAATGTTTCTGAGTCGCGAGAAGATCTTTGATTGCAGTAATTTAGGTTATGAGATATTTTCGGTTATAAAACCCATCATCATCAGAATTGAAGTCAATTCAAGTCTGAATTGATTAGAATCGTCGGTGCATCGGTTATAAACCTGAATTCGCGATTATTCAAACATTTAGACGGTTGAATAGCCGATTTTGGTTTTCAGTTGGCGCAACCGGTTCATCTAGGTTTGTATATAAGACTTATTTGTTTACTAGAGTTGACAGAAAACAAACAAGTGGCGGAGTGGTTATGAATGTGAGTGTTAAATCTTTGAAGTTACAACCCGGCTGACCCGGGTTCGAGTCCCGGCAGCCCCATTTTATTTTTAATTGTTTTATTTATACTTTTTATCAATTATAACTTTTATGGTTTAGTTTGTTTATTAATTATGTATCATTAAAAATTAAAATAAGCATAAATAGGCAACGAACATTTATAACTTGATATTCGATTACAAAATGGAGCGGGTTTGGTAAAACCCGTTTTCGACAAATGTTACATCGCTAAATTACGTAAAATGCTTTAACGAACACGAAAATGACCGAAATTGCGCAATGATTGGTGTTTTTGCAATCTCATCAATAAAATATAAGATTTTATTGATTACAAGAATTTTTAGATGTCTACTCAAGGTCCGTATTAAAATACGAGAATCGGCAGACTTTCGCAGTTTGTTTCGGAAATGGCCCCTGAACTTGTATAAACGTATTTTTGTCATTCCTAAACTCTCAAAACTTATATCTAAGTTATGTAAAGGCTATTTAGGATATGTGTAGCTTATGTCCTCGTCCCGGTGTGTACGTTACGTTAAACGGGTTACGCTTAAGTATCGGTTAACGAAATGCCTTCAAAGAAAAAGTTTTTAAAAGCCCGAAATTTTGCACAAGGGTTACATTATATACTTGATACCTAGTATGTCATTGTTTTACAACACGTTAGCAGCACGAGGTTGCTCATTGCTCTCTTTTTTCTTCAACTCTGAATCTATTTTCGAACATACGTTGTTGTAATTTCCACAAATAGTCTATATCCTCTCATTGAGAATATATATACAGTTTTATGTACATATAAGCTCATAGTGTAATACCATCACAAGTCCACTGATGTTGTAGACACGGCAATCGGAAGCAATTGTCTTGACCACGGGCGAGTCTAAATGGAGAAACAACTGAATCGACCTTGATTCACAAATCAGTTAATAAATACTTATATTTTTGCATGGTTATTTTCAACTTACACTTGGATGCTTCGATCCTGGTTCTAAAAAGAATTCCAGCAACGAACTTTAAAAAAATAGGTTTGTATATGATGAAAGTAATACGAAATACCATAATTTGGTGAAACAATTTTTTAAAGTAATCCAACTAAAATTTCCATGGCAGGGCGTTTAAAATTCTAAAAGGAATTCCACCACCACATTCAGTAGGTTGTAAATAGACTTTTTTACTTTATTGGGTGTGAGGGTGATTTTACGGATTGATTAGAGTAAATGATAAAAGGAGTGGAGATATTAAATCCCTTTTATTTTGATTATCAATCATCGGTTAAGAAAAATGTCACCTCCCCATTAATGCTTATGTTTTATTTTTGCTTAATGAATAACTTACCTTCTTTTTCAAAATTCAAGTTTAGTTTGGAAACTAAAATTCAAAATAAGGGTTAGGATATTATAAGAAGTTTCTATCACTAGAAAAAATAGCAAGTAATCTTGTCGATCCATTTAGTAATTAAAGGTTAAGATTAAATGAATTAAATTGAATAAAAAAGAGGAGGCGTTTGAGTTTTTATAGGGGCATTCTAGTCAATCTAAGGTAATAGTTTCTTTCTCCTCCAATTCCCCCTCATTTTTTAAACGTTAATAACTCTTTCATACGACATTATTTTTTTATAAAAATTGCACCAAAAAACGAGTGTTTTTTATCTTTAAAACGAGTATGCTATTGTTATATTTCGAAAAAATAATTTTGAAAACCCAGTTGCGTAAAACGCAATAAAAAGCGAAGTGATTTTTTTGTAAAACGCAACCACCGTCTACAATTAAAAAACGCAGCAGGCTGAACACACCCGGGTTTTCGGAACTGCATTCGTGTCTGCAGGACGTGCGGGTGCACACGAGTTCGACTAAATTTCCGGTTCCAATTTGCATCCCCCTGTGCACCCGCGCGTAGGACTTATGGTAAAACATGTCATAAAGTTATGTTGGTTAGGCAAAGGTTTCACCTTATAAATAACCTTATACTTTGTCTCCACACCAATCTGGGACAAGTGATTTACCATTTTGGGACATTCATTCAAACACACTTAATTTCCAACATTATTATCATATAGTTTCATTTCAAGTTCAACAAACCATCATAAAACACAATGAACTAAAAAACATAAAATAAATTGTTTTTTTTTTAAAAAGCAATGAATTAAAACACAAAACAAAGTTTATTTCTAAGACGTAATTGACTAAAAATATAAAAGAAAGTGTACTTTCTAAAACGCAATGGACTAAAATCACAAAAGAAAAGTGTCTTTGTAAAACGCAATGGACAAAAAATGTGTTTTTTCATTATTTTGTAAAACGTAATGGACAAAAAACACCCAAAAAGTGTGTTTTTTCATTCTTTGTAAAACACAATGGATAAAAAACAGTTTTTTTTTATTATTTTGTAAAACGCAATGGACAAAAAACACCCAAAAAGTGTGGTTTTTCATTCTTTTGTAAAATGCATTGGATAAAAACCTGTGTTTTTTCATTATTTTGTAAAACGTAATGAACCAAAAAACACTCAAAAGTGTGTTTTTTCATTCTTTTTTGTAAAACACAATTTTAAATGAAAGTATAAACTGAAAGGTATTTTGCAATTTTTCTTTGAGACATTTTGTCAAACACCTGGTGTGCAACTTTTTATTAATGATTTCTCAATGAAATTGGAACTAATGATGTTACCCAAACGCATGAATACATTAAGAGAAAGAGTAGAATCAGAGATATATTCACTATGAATTCAAAAATGTTTGAGAAATTTGAGAAGAGGAGTACTTGTTTTAACAGAAATCCCATGTTCCATCGCATTATGTTAGATTGAAAAAAACGAGAAATTATAGAAACATAAACTGGGTTTTTTTTCAAAGAAATCGAAGAACACGTTGATTGAGTGTTCGAACCATTCATTGATGAAGAAAAATTCAATCGTGATGTATAATTCTAGAGATAGAAAATGAATGAAATGTTGAAAATGGTGGGTTTTGAACATCTAGGTTTTGAAGATACAGAGAAGTGAAATAGAAAGAATAGATAAAAGAAGATTGACTAAAATACCCTTCCCACTTGTATTTCTACTTTTACAGATGGACGGCTAAGATTACTTCCTATCCTTCCTACCCAAAACATACTTCCTATTTGATCCTCTCCCTTCAAAATTATTAATTATGTTTATGGATTTTAAAAGAAGCAACTATTTAGTTTTTATTTATAAAACTAAAAATAAAATTCAATTAGCCTCAGAGTTGACGTTTTGACTTTCACTACACATATGATTCCAAATTTATTTTTACATGCCCATCTTCACCTTTAGTAAGGGAGGACGGAGCATTTAACCCCTACCATAAATCTCAGCAATCTCCTTGCATTACGTTACTTAGAGTATCCACTGTCTTTTCCTACTCTATTTAGTTACGCCACTTTAACCGGGTTAACCTCTTTCGTTTTTCTTTTTTTATTACAAATATAAATAATTAAACACGTTAAAATTTTTAATTTAACGACTTTATTGCCGTTGAAAAGCATTCACACACTACACAACAAAAAAATCAAGCGGTGAGTTGTTAATCTACCTTTTACCCGCCCCTACCTGCACCACCGGTGGCGGTGTTTGATAGCGGGTAAGGATTATCCGCTTGGAAAACCGGGTGCCCCGGTCCCCTAATGTACAAATTATACCTTAGCTTTTGATTTGACTTTTCTTAAATCCTAGACCATACAACAAATCATTTGATTACATTGTTTTAAGAGAAATTGTTATTTTATGCCAAATAAACAAAGTTATAGTGAATGATCAAAGCTTATTATCGAATTTTATATTGTTATTTGAGTTTGCTATATCATCAAATGAATTACAAAAGTTCATCATGGACTATTGATATCACAAGTTCGATAACAACATATTCGAATAAAACCTTTTGCATGTATATTGTTATTATTGAAAATGATTTTACTAAAATTTTATATAATCAACTATGATCTTAATTAAATTACATGCTGACTATTGAGCTTAATATTTTCTGATTAGTATGTTATATTTTTTTATGGTACTGATTGATATTAAATGTATATTCAACTACTATTAATCTTAATTATACTTTTGTTATCTTGATTTGGATTTATGTTTTATTTGATTTTTGAATAAATAACAAAATCTAAATTGATTTCAATTATTTTAAACAGTCATATTTTTTGGTATATTCTTATATTGATCAACTTAACACATTCTAGATAGATTTATAGAAGATTGACAACATGCAAAGAATGAACATATTCTGAACAATGAGATCTATCCAACTGATGTCTCTACTTTTTTACTTTTTTTAAATAACTGTCTTTTAATGTTTGAAACTTCCTGAGTATTTATGCTTATTAATTACCAACCTTGATCAGAATCAAACGACAAAATCAAACATTAAAGACAAAAAATAAATAAACCAATTCACACTTACATCATATCTATCTCACCATCAACATCTGTTTCTAAGAATACAATCATTTTTTATTGTCCTTAGATATAATCCAAACCTAAAAAAATAAACTAATTCCACTGCTTACATTCATACCCAGATCTTAATTTTAAAGAAAAGAAAAATCCATCATCAAGATTCATCAAAGAACAAAACCCATCAAGGAAATATTCAAGAAAGCAAAATCAACTAAAAAGGATTGAATGGTCAACTTTTTTTTACCTAAACTGAAGAATCTTGAGTGGCTTTGATCTCAGCTGATTGGATCGTCGATGCGGCTGCGTTAATGGCTCTGAACTCAGCCGGTGAGTCGGATCGGAGTCGGCGATAGAGCGAACAGCGGAGGGGGCAGCAGTGTCGCGAACGAGGACGGTTTGTAGGATGTTGAGGAGTTGATATTTTGTGAAGGATTCGAGGAGTTTAGTGTAAGAAAGAAGGATGTGAATTTGATACAGATCCAGTAGAGAGAGAGATAGAGGATATAGTGAGTGAATGTGGGATGTGAATTTGAAATGTGAGGTATGTATGGAGCTATTTTCTAATTTGAAATTCAAATGAAGAGGGTAAATTTGATTTTTGTATTTTAATTATATTTTAAAGATTTTAAATTGATGATTTATGATGTAATAATGAGAGAAGGTTGACATTGTTGAACAGTCTATATAGCTGCCACATCAGCATGGTGATGTCATGCTCAGGTATAATCCAAACCTAAAAAAATAAACTAATTCCACTACTTACATTCAAACCCAGATCTTAAATTTAAAGAAAACAAAAATCCATCATCAAGATTCATCAAAGAACAAAACCCATCAAGGAAATATTCAAAAAAGCAAAATCAACTAAAAAGGATTGAATTGTTAACTTTTTTTTTACCTAAACAGAAGAATCTTGAGTGGCTTTGATCTCAGTCGATTGGATCATCGATGCGGCTGTGTTAATGGCTCTGAACTCAGCTGGTGAGTCGGATCGGAGTCGGCGATGGAGCGAACGTTGGAGAGGGCGACGGTTTGTAGGATGTTGAGGATTTGGTCTTTTGTGAAGGATTCGAGTATTTTAGTGTAAGAAAGAAGGATGTGAATTTGATACAGATCCAGCAGAGAGAGAAAGAGGATATAGAGAGTGAAAGTGGGATGTGAATTTGAAATGTGAGCGTTTGGAGGGATATATGTATGGAGCCTATTTTCTAATTTGAAGTTCAAATGAAGAGGGTAAATTTGATTTTTGTATTTTAAATTGATGATTTATGATGCAATAATGAGAGAAGATTAACACTGTTGGAGAGTTTATATGGCTGCCACATCAGCATAGTGTTGTCATGCTCATCTTTCTTTTAATAAAGTAGTAAGATAGATAAGTATTAACAAAACAGAAGCATACTTCTTGGTTTGTATTCGGTTGAATTCGTATGACTTGATCTTCACCCGATGCGTTAATTTGAAATACTTATCATGCCATATTATTTTTAACCAATTAGTAATTGGAATGATTGAACGAAAGATTTGGAACCGCGTACAATAATAAATAAAATAAATAATTTTTTTAAAACATGACCTATCGCGCCAGGCGATAGGACAAACTTTCGTCGTCGCGTGGCACGAAGATACTCAGTTTCCAGCACTGTTGCCAGAGCTGGGGGATTTCCAATCCATGACCAATTTCGCCCATTTTTAGCTTAACTTTACCAAAACACATCCGAATCTTCCCAAACTTTTTTTCTAAACGTTTGTAATTTATGTATAAACATAACCAATCCATAACCCGGATTCAATCTTTATATGTTTTTGTGCACCCGTTAACCGGTTCGCGCATGTAATTATTTGACCTGTTTCATCAATTTAGCACTAAGGCTTAAATCATCCGTGCCCTTTTAGTGGGATTGTTTGCCCATAAATATACCCATTCCCGGGCTTACTAACTTCGTGTTCTACGCTCCCAATACTCGGTTTACGAGAACACATATTTGACCCGTTTGATGTTCAGGTTCACAAACATGAATCGTACACATCCTATTCATGAAATTCTTCCTGTTTCAACTACACCTCTTTAACTGGGTTCGTTACTTTGTGTTTCACACTCCTCTTACCCCGTTTGCGCTTACACTTGATTTCACCCAATACATGGGTTCGTTAAATCAGTATTTACGCTTCCGTTTTTATGCATTGTTTCCCTTTCCTTTATCATTTTTTACGTTGACGAATACTATCGACCTTCGTCCGACGATTAGGGTTTCAAGTTCTGGTGCCGCTCCCTCCACCATCCACCTCTAGCCTCCGCGCATTCACCCAATTTATTTGTATTCTTTGTGTTCGTAAACCATTCATGTTTACTTAATGAACGAACACGAGCTTAAAATCTCGTTCAGTAAGTGTTCATAAACCGTTCGTGAACACATCAAATTCCTTAACGAACATAAACAAGGCCTTGTGCGTCTTTGTTCCGTTTGTTTACAGCTCTAAATGTAATCAATGTCGGGGCCTGGTCGTATTCCTGGATGGATTTCACTGTAAATGTTGCTTATATTAATTTTTCATTTTTCGATTTAAACAGACATTGAATTTATGGCATAATTTAAGTGTATATAGGTGGATCAACATGCATGAATTTGTGCAATAGTCATTTATACAAGTTGGTGTAAGTGTAGTAGGATCTAAGTCTTCCAGTTGCTTGTGAATTTTTGGCATAATTTAAGTGTATATAGATGGTCGCTCTAAAGTTAAGTAACACTAGTACAATAGATATTAGTATGTATCTAGGTAGTGACAATCCATCGGTTTTTTGAAAATGTTCGATGAAATGTTATCATGTGATATATTAGATATATATATATATATATAGTATATAACACGTAAATTCAAGTTTCAAATAACCATTTTGGTACAATGTTGGTAAAGAGGCACATTGGGCTGTTTTACACATGAAAACACAAACTTGAAGCCAAACAATTAACATGCAACCATGAATATGGTAATCAAAGGTATCTCTTGAGGTAGTCCTCTACTTTGATGTATTTGATTTCGGGGTAGAGAACAGAAGCCTCTTCGGCATCTTTTCTGATCTCGAAATTTGCAAGACATCCATGGTAATATATATGATAGTAATGAGTCAACCCTACCTGCTCCGCATAGTCTTGCTCTGCAAACACATTTGCAAAAACCATATTAGTAACTAACGAACTTCATCCATGCCATTGATCGAGTTGGTTTAGATATATGCAGTATGTCTTTACCAAATTATGGGTTGGGTTGCCCCATGAGTACGAATATTAATTAATAGTGTAAATGTTTAGATAAAGTTTTTGTATGTTAATATGATGTTTTATTAGTTAGAATATAATTAAAAGTGGTGTTTGAATATGATTAGAAGACTTGTTTAGCAAGATCTATTTTAGTATAAATAGATAGGTATTTGGGTTATTGTAAGCGTATCAACAATTATAATAAACAGAAATAGCCGATCTTAGTCAGAGTGTCTAGTTATGTGTTCCTATTCTTTTGCCTAATTACCAACGGAAAACATGTATTATTTAAGCATATTATTTGGTATAACTTTTTTCACGCATCCACATTATTTTTATAAAATCCATAAGTTTTACATGTTTTTCATATTTACCAATTTGAGATGACATTTTATTATTTATTTAAGTTGATTTGTTCCTACTTTTTTTTAAACGGAAAATTTAAATCACTGACAGACCACTGAAATATTATCGTGCCACTAGCAGAATCACCCGGTTATATCCATCTCCACTTGGCAATAATACCTATACATTAATTAAGGAGAAAACCCAACAAATTTAAGAAAACCCCCCTTGTGGAAATCCAACCCAAAATCTAATAATCCTTAAGTCTTATCTCACACCCAAGTCTGAATATGTCACTAGGCTATAATGACATGTGCTGATTTGTTCCTACCGGCATTCATGGTTCTGACCATGTACCAATAACCCTATACCACCTTTTAACTTAAAAGTTTTAAGGTTTATTTATATTTGGCAAGTTTTCTGGCTTATATATGAAACTAGAATTAGCAATAACCATGCAAGAACATAAATTATGAGAAGTAGTGTCACCTTTCATGATATTGAGAAATTCTTGTTCGGAGAGAGATCTTTTATGGAGTTCTTTTCCAATGAGCTTCTCCCAGAGTACCACAACTTCCCTTTGTGAAAGAATATTTGCCGGTGGCCGGAGATAGAGCGTCTTATTAAGAGTGCGGGGATCGTCTATGGTTTTGATGGTGTATGCTGCTATGTCATCTTCATCCACGAATATTGCTGCACATGTGCAAACCACAACTCATTAGTGTGGATTGAAGCAATGTGTTTGTTTTCCTGCTATTGAATCTTACTTTTTTTTTGAATTGTCATGTTGTATTATCCTTTTTTTCCAAACAAAGAAAAAGACCCCTTAACTACTTAATAATAAGAATATTGATTCCATTAGAAGTAATATCAGATTCATCAACACTACTATAGAAGGGGTATCATCAATATTAACCCATAGATTTACTGATAGATCCATAAAAAGTTAAAGAACAATAATAGTAATTTATTAACGGAATCCAAAAAAAAGATAATAAAATATATTTTTGATATCTTGTGGGAAATTTACCAATGGAATCCAAAAAAGATTAAAAAAAATTGTTTCTATTTTCTATTCCAAAAAATAATAACTAATAAAATATATTTTTTATATTTTGTCCGAAATTTACCAACGGGGTCCAAAAAGATAAACATAAGAATATTGCTTTTTTTTATCGGCGGTCAATGATAGTCCTTTATTTTGCAGCGTACAAATTACACGACGTTCAGCCCCACACAAAACCACAAATACCTTTGTGGTCGTTGAAAGTCGATTTTCAAGTAGTGTAAATTTGGGTGTAAGAAAGATGCATGCCAAATTTTTGTGTTTATGCTAGCTTACATTTTTTATTGCCATCTCCAAACAATGTGACAGATTCCCGTGAAGGAAGAATATAGCCTGGTTGGCACAACCCTCCAACCATGTAACCAGCAAAGCAATTCGCGGATACGTAGGTGAAAGGGATCCCAGCATCTAATATGGCTTTCCGAACCACCATTTTGTCGTCGAAGGTCACTCGTCCTGGTTCGATTGCATCCGCCATCCTTGCAGGATCCGTACCAAATTCCGACGGCAAAAATCTCTATTATATCACTATCAAATGTTAGTGCAACCGGTGATAACAACAAATGTATATATAATTACTCTAGACACTTCACTACAGATGCAAAATGCCATCGTCTAGCGACCGGTCGATCGGAAAACCCTTATTTATGTTTGTAAATATTCGTACATCTATATATAAACATGCATAACTATTAACTTGCTTATAAAATGTGATTTAACAAATTGGTTAGGTGAAACTCACATAAAATCATGAATAAGTTGTCTAAATTAGTTTATGTGTTCAAAATTTCAAAGTTTACAATTGTGAACTTTTGCCTAGGTGAAACTCACACATGAAATCATAAATAAATTGTCTAAAGTTTTAATAATTAACAGCTGATAAATTGTCTAAGTTTTATGCATTCAAAAAGTTTTTCATTGTGAACTTTTGTCCAGGTGAATTCACACATAAAATCCTGAATAAATTGTCTAATAAGTTTCTAATAGTGAACTTTTTATGCTCACATTTTTTTAAAATATCCTATTTTTAGGGTATACCTTGATGTTTCCAGCTTCTTTGATGGCATCAACAAGTTTAAGCTGAAGAAGAATTTGATGCGAGCGAATGTGCACACCCGATACCGCACATATGACTACGTCTACTTTCTTCAAAGCCTCTACGAGACTACGATGATCATCAAACGAACCGATTACTAGATGAGCTCCCTGCATCTTGAAGGAAAACAGCATCTCGATTTTTTCAATATCAACACCGATTTCGGGTCGTTGGAGAACGTATGTCTCATGGCCTTGTTCTAAACTGGCTTTCACCAGTCTCTTCCCTAAGTATCCGGTGCCACCAATGATCAAAACCTTGCTCTTTGTCCCCATTTCTGTTTGTATTTTGTCACTTTTGTGTGTGTGTGTGTTTGTTCTATGAAAACATACATAATGCTTTATATATATATATATATATATATATATATATATATATAATGAACTAATGAAGTGTTGGAAGTCTTTAAAGTCATTGTTGTTGAAACTTGAAGCGTATGGTATGGTCAATGGACTACAGATATAATTTAAGCTATTAAGATTTTGAATATGATTTAAAAAGGATGATACATTTATTAGAAAAGTGAAGATGAACTTAATTAATTAAATAATTATGACACATAATCACCCGCACCAAATCAAAATACCTAAATGTATATTTAGAAATTTGTTGGCTCGTATTTTATTGCACCAAATAAAGTTACAAAAGAGTAAAGACAGTTAAGTATGCTTCAATAGTTTTAAACTGTGTAAAAGATAATGTTTTATTATAGATAAAACGTTGTTGGATATAAAAAAAACGGAACACAAATAATACTGAATCATAAATAAGACTGTAAACAAATAAAGATGACATTGAATTGAGATATAAATAGATCTCTAAATAAACAAAAGAAAAATGTAAAAAAAAAATAGTTAAGTAAACCCTAAGAGATCGACCATGTTTAATTCATTTTCCTAAAACAAACAAAACAAAAAAGTAAGAAAAAGAGATCGACCATGTTTAATTCGTTTTCCTAAAACAAACAAAACAAAAAAGTAAGAAAATTCAATATTGGGTTTTCCTAAAAAAACAAAACAAAAAAGTACGAAAAATCAATATTAGTTTAATAAACCCTAAGAGACTTTATTAGTTAAATAAACCCTAAGAGATTGGCCATGTTTAATTCGTTTTCCTAAAACAGATTTGCAATAATAACCTGAGAAACCACACTATGAGATTGTAAAAAACACAAATTTAGACTATTTAATATTTCATAAATAAGACTTTCTTTTCACGTGAAATCGATTGCTTATCAATATATTTTTAATAGAACATATAGATATCTCTAATTATAAATTTGGAAAGTCTCTCTAGGTTTTTGAACTGATATCTTATTCAATTTAGATAAAGTTTAATTTTTCACAATATACTTTTTCTATAAACTAAAATTTATATCTATATTTTTTACTAATTTTTCAACAAGCATTAGTTTCAAAGAACATGTGTCATGACCATGGGTTTCTTTGAGTAAAATAGAGGAATTCAATTCCAATTTCCAACTTTCTAGTTTGGTGGTTGAACAATATAATATACCATGTCATGTGGTAGGCTTAGATTTGTTTTGCTTTTTTTTTTTTTGGCTTATCTTTGACAAAAAGATATATAATTATTATGTTAAAATAAAACATGTAATTTTCTTGTCTTTCACAACGGTATTGAGCCTACGTGCCTGCTTTCTAGAATATATTTTGACTTTGTTACATCTGCATCAAACTTAATACAAACGGCACTGAATCACTGATTTATTAAACAAAATATTATAAGAACAATCAACCGTAATCAATCTCGGATGTTACGAACAAAGACAAATCAGACTATACAATGTTGGGGTGACGGATCCAGAAATTATTTGCTAGGGGTGCGGATAAGGTCTTTAACCATATTTCAAGGGGTGCAGTCAAGTTTTTTACTTAAAACATACACTAATTTTTTTTCCAAGGGGTGCGGCAGCCCCCATTGGCCAAATGGTAGGTCCGCCCCTGTGTGATTGTATGTGACAGCCACAAATTAATCGATTGTAAATCAGTTAATACTGAAATGAAAATATAAGAATGATCAAATGATGGATGATTGATACTACAAACAAGAAAAGGAACGTTCCTATATATAATTGGCACTAGCCACGTCCCATGAGATATGGAAGCGATTCTTAACACCAATTTGGGATTATATATTTGGTAAATTGATACTAGCGATAAACCGACTGGTTATTCCGATTGATTGCAAACATGAAAGGAGCTCCTTGATCTTCAACATTAGCATCGGCTGGAATACCCCAAGAATCGTTCATCTGAACGTGATGACTAATTGAACCCAGAATAAGGCGGGGCGGACCTAGTAAGTGTTGGTATATAACAAAGTAACACAAACAATAATGAGAACAAGAACAACAAAATAATCAAAGAAGCTTTTATTGAATGATTGCGTCGGCACAATTGTTAAAGCTACTTCGACAAATTGAAAGAAAAGGAATAATAAACCCTAATAATAAGCTGCAATTTATAAGAAATAATCAAAACGAATAAGCTACTAATCTGGAGGTGTACGTTGCAGATTCTTGAACGTTGCCAACTGATTCAATTTCTCCCCACGTTTTTTATCTCAGCTACTCCTTATTTTCTGCGAAGATTGACTTTATTCATTTATTTAACCCTTTCATTTTACTGACCCACTTCAACCAAACAGCTACTTGACCCGTTTTGAGTGACCCGGAACTATTCAGAATTATCTTAACATTTTCCCCCTTAATTCTGAATGTCACAAACTCCCAGCATAGCTCTTATTTCCAGAAACTTGATTCTCGGTAAAGGCTTTGTCAACACATCTGCTTTCTGCATGTCACCATTCACATGCTCAACTTTAATCTTTCCATCTTCAACACACTCCCTGATGAAATGGAATTTTGTATCTTTGTGCCATGAAAAACTGGGTTTTTCATCAGTGCTATAGCTGATTCATTATCAACATATAACTTAACTGCCTCTGCCTTCTTTCCAGTAAGATCAACCATCAAGCTCCTCAACCAAAGAGCTTGACATGCTGCCATTGTGGCAGCCACAAATTCTGCTTCACATGACGATAAAGTCACAGTCCTTTGCTTCTGACTTGACCACGTAACCAGACAACCTGAAAAATAGAAAACTGTTCCAGTTGTACTTCTGCAATCAATCACATCTGTTCCATGGCTGCTATCACTGAATCTAACCACCTTCCCATCTCCTCCTTTATGATATTTTAACCCAAAGTTCAAAGTTCCCTTTACATACCTTAGTATTTGCTTTAACGCCTTTAAATGACTCACTTTGGGTGATTGCATAAACCGGCTAATCGTTCCAACCGAGAAAGCTAAATCCGGCCTTGTATTAACCAAATATCTCAGACTTCCCACTATGCTTCTAAACTGAGTCTCGTTCACCTTTTCTCCTTCTTCATCTTTAGTGAGGTTGGGCTTAGGCTCCATAGGATACTTCGCAACATTACAATCAAGCATCCCAGTCGATTCTAAAATTCTTTTTGATAGCCACTTTGTGATATGGTCATTGACCCATTACCTTGTATAACTTCAATGCCAAGGTAATAAGACAACAAACCTAGATCACTCATTTCATACTCCTTTTTCATTTGAGCCTTGAAAACTGCCACTTCTCTTTCACTTGACCCGATTACTAGCAAATCATCTACGTATATTCCAACGATCATCAACCCTTTATTACTATGTTTTCTGTAGACAGCTTGTTCTTGTGGTCATCTTTCGAAGCCCATATGCTTTAGAGTTTTGTCAAGCTTAGCATTCCAAGCCCTAGGTGACTGCTTCAATCCGTAGAGTGGCCGGTTCAGTCTATAAACCATGTGCTCCTTTCCCTTAACTTCATACCCCACAGGTTGCTGCACATACACTTCTTCAGTAAGTTCACCGTTAAGGAACGCTGATTTCACATCTAAATGTGAGACCTTCCAGCCTTCATGTACCACCAATGCCAGGATCAATCTCACTGTCTCCAATCTTGCAACAGGAGCGAACACCTCTTCAACATCTATCCCTTTTTTCTGTACAAACCCCTTTGCTACAATTCGAGCTTTGTACTTTGTAACATTCCCAGCAGGATCCTTTTTCACCTTGAAGATCCACTTTAAACCAATAACTTTCTTCTCTTTAGGTAACTCGGTCAAGTACCAAGTGTTGTTACGTTTTATTGCTTCTAATTCAGCCTTCATTGCTGCCTCCCACTCTTTATTTCCAGCAGCTTCATTGTAACATGAGGGTTCTTCAGATGAGAATAACAACTCATCTATGCCTTGTATCTCCTCTGTATGCTCATATATATCTTCTAAGGTCCTGAAACCTTGAACCGGTGTATCATCATATCTTGATATTGAGTTTTCTGAGTTTGTACCTGCTGCTCCATTGATCGAACTACCTTCGCTATTAACTGCTGCATTTGACTGAAGGGAGTGTGAGTGATGTGGAGTGTTCCAAGTATATGACTGATCAGCTACTTCAATAGGAGTGTGATTAACACCAGCAGGAGAATTAGCATCAGCCTCTTCATTCTGTCCATGTGTTTCATTTTTATTGTGCATATCTTCACCTAGATTTCTCAACAAGGTCACGATACTTTGTTGTTGTGAAACAGCCTTCTCAGGTTCTGACCAGTCCCACTTCTTCGTTTCTTCAAAAATTACCTCACTTTCTCTTGCCAAGTGAAGTCTTCTTTTATGTGGATCATAGAGTCTGCAAGTCATACTATCAGGTTCAGCCCCGATGTATATCATTTGTGAGCTTCGATTCCCCAGCTTTGGATTATGAACGCCCACTTTTGTTACATGCCCCACACAACCAAACACTCGAACTCGGTCCAGTTTTGGCTTTCTTTTCTTCAATGCTTCATAAGGTGTCATGTTTTTGACACTCTTCGTAGCCATTCTATTCAGTAGATACACTGAATGTTGCACTGCTTCACCC
The DNA here is from genome assembly GCA_947069175.1 of Scalesia atractyloides. Lineage (NCBI taxonomy): Eukaryota > Viridiplantae > Streptophyta > Magnoliopsida > Asterales > Asteraceae > Scalesia > Scalesia atractyloides. The sequence continues at coordinate 75,732,052 of CAMTDV010000009.1, read as the reverse complement.
CACAAGAAATCTGGTACATTCATTGTCTTCATCAATGATCTTGTCATGTTCAACACCGTTCTGTTCCTTCGTTCCACCACCCCATTTTGTTGGGGTGTGTAGGGAGCTGTAATCTGCCTTCTCACACCTTCCTGCTTACAAACTCAGAGAAAACTTTAGAGGTGAACTCCCCACCCCAATCAGTTCGTAATGTTTCAACTTTGTACTTCCCATTCTTTTCAACCAAAGCTTTAAACCACTTAAACCGTTCAAATGCTTGGTCTTTAGATTGCAACATGTAAAAAATAACTGTTACCTCTGATCGCCTTCGGTGTTATTGGGCCGCATAAGTCTGCATGGACCTGTTGGAATGGTTTCTTGGCATGCCATTGAGCTTCTTGTAAGAAATGTTTGCGAGACTGTTTGCCCACCAAGCAACCTTCACAAACGTGCCTTGGATTTTTGATCTTAGGAACGCCTTCTACCATGCCCTTGTTTACCATAGACTCTAAAATTTGGAAGTTAACATGCCCTAACCGTGCATGCCACAGCCAATTTTCATCATCAAGATGCATTGCCAAACACACTGGTTGAGTTGTATTTAACAAGATCTTGTAAAGACGATTCCTAGATCTCTGCACTTTCATAAACGGTCTACCATGCACATCATACATACGCAAATAATTTTCTTTCATCCAAATATCAAACCCCCCTTCAGTCATTTGGCCCAAACTAATTATATTGCTATTAAGAACAGGGATATAATAGACATCTTGAATTACCTGTTGGCTGCCATCTTTACATTCCAGTAAAATAGTTCCCTTTCCTTTAATTTCCACCTTTGAACCATCGCCAAATCTCACTTGACCAGTGATGCTATGATCAATTTCAGCAAACAATTCACGAGTACCTGACATATGGTTGCTAGCACCAGTGTCAAGATACCATACATTAGAATTATTACTAGCCTGGTGTGTTTTTGGAAACACTTTTTCTTCATTCAGCAATACCATGGATGGTTCTTCTTCTCCATGTATTGTCAACATAAGGGCTGGCTCGTCATCTTGCTTTTCGGCTAAATTAGCTTCGTCTCTTTTATCTTTGTTCACTTTGCATTCAGATGCATAGTGACCATATTGTTGACAATTGAAACATAATACATGTCTCTTATCTTTCTTGAATTTTCGTGAATTACCTTCTTGTTGTGGACCATTATTCCCACGATCTCCTTTTCCACGTCCTGGTCTTCCACCTCTTGAACTTCCTCGACCACCCCGGTCGTACCAGGATCCCCGTCCTCGTCCATTATTATTGTTAAAACCCCTTCCAGATCCTTTTTGATTAGCCTGATTCTCAGACTTTGCAAACAAAAGACTCCCTTCTCCACTTGCTTGCCCTTGTCTCAGCTTCAATCTATCTTCATATGCTTTGAGACGGCGAATTGCTTCATCAAATGCCATATCATCAATATCTGAGTATTGTTCCATTGAGGGAACAAGTTGAATGAATTTGTCAGTCACTGTATCAAACAGTTTCCTAACCAATTCACTGTCTTTCAAAGTCTCCCCCAAACTGCTGTAACGAGAGATCATACCGGACAACTTTCCAGCATACTCATCTATTGATTCTCCCTCCTTCATCCATAACCCTTCGAATTCACTTTTGAGGGTATGAAGACGTGCTTTCTGCACTCTTTCTGCACCCAGATACCGAGCCTTCAATGAATTCCACACTTCCTTGGCATCTTTTTTCTTTGCAACCTGCAATAAGATGTCTTCGGGAATTCCTTGAAAAATGAAAGCTTTAGCCAGTTTACTTTTTTTTCATCGATTACCACACCTTCACCTGGTGCGACTGCTTCCCACAGCCCATGGGCATCTAGGACTGCTTCCATCTTGATTGCCCAGGTGGTATAATTGATTGAGGTCAGAATAGGGCATTGAAGGGTTAGGGTTCCGGCGTCTTTAGGGTTTGAGGTTGATGTTGTGGCTACGACAGTCATTAGATTGAGTCGAAGGATTATGGGTGTAAACAAACACGAGCTCTGATACCAATTGTTGGTATATAAAAGAGTAACACAAACAATAATGAGAACAAGAACAACAAATAATCAAAGAAGCTTTTATTGAATGATTGCGTCGGCACAATTGTTAAAGCTACTTCGACAAATTGAAAGAAAATGAATAATAAACCCTAAATAATAAGCTGCAATTTATAAGAAATAATCAAAACGAATAAGCTACTAATCTGGAGGTGTACGTTGCAGATTCTTGAACGTTGCCGACTGATTCAATTTCTCCCCACGTTTTTTTTATCTCAGCTACTCCTTATTTTCTGCGAAGATTGACTTTATTCATTTATTTAACCATTTTATTTTACTGACCCACTTCAACCAAACAGCTACTTGACCCGTTTTGAGTGACCCGAAACTATTCAGAATTATCTTAACGGTAAGGAGGTTGGGTAGACGGGCGCACCTTTTGAAAAAAATAGTGTATATTATAGGGCAAAATTCTGCCCGCACTCTTGAAAATTTAATTAAACCCTTCATCCGCACCCCTTGAAAATATTTAAAGCCTATCCAAAAAGCGGGCTTCAAAGTCTATTATCAAGAACATGTCCAATAGTACGAAAAACACAATGAAACAAACCATTACAAGTTAGGAAACATGAGAAACAGAAAAGTTGACATGAATATTTTGACAAAACATACTCAATACAATAGAAAATGAGAAACAAAGATAAAAAGTTGACATTGAATTGTATATTTTGACAAAAACATACTCAAAAATCTCTTTTGTAAAGCACAAACTCAACGTTTTCTATCCATGACGCAATTACGTGCCTTTATGGCACATGACTCACTCATGCAATAACCTACACAAAATTATACTCCAGTCGCTACTCAAAGGCAACGTAGACCTACGATGGGCCATCGTAACCTTATGGTGACCTTATGTTTCGTATTTGCAACGTAAAGTACGTGTAGAAAATCACAATTTTGAACCTTTCACATAAAACCTACAGTGTACCGGTAATACCGAGTTCCAAAAGTATAGCTTGTACGAAACACCCCGGTAAATTAAGGAAATGGCGTCTTAGTTGTACCGCTGGTAAAACGATAAATACCAGTTTGAACTGTTATATCGATACCGGCCCTAAGTTAATTTTTTGGGTTTTGCTTTTTACAATTTTTATCGGCCAGTCATTTACTCCCCCGATTTTAACCTAATGCCTTTCAGTCTTCCATTGTATACAGTTCCATCGTGCATCACTTACGATCAAGCATCTATAAAAATTCAAAAACCATCAATCAAAATTCAAAAGCATCGTTCTGCACTTCAATTCCATCTTCATCCACCAAAGGTCCAATTGACACCATCGTGCATCACTTAGGGGGTGGCACCACTACCCACTACTACCCTAACCCCACCAATCCTACGATGCTACATCATTCACTTTATCTACTACCCTAAACTATTTAATTTGATGGCACCACACCCTCTTCTTTTTTATTTAGAAATAAATTTAATTTAAAACACACCATTAAAATTTAAATTAGTAAATGATTAAAACACACCGTTAAATTTAAATTAGTAATGATAAAAGATAAAATTAACACATAAATAAGAATCACGAGCCCACCTGGGTTTTCGTCTCACCGTGTATTATGCCAGAGAGTTTTGCTCTTGTGGTGGCACAACGTCGTGACAGTCGGTGGTATGGTTTCTCGAGGGAATTCCCAAGCCAAACTCTGAAGCTAGCGTGGACCCAGTTAAGGCAACATAGTCTAGTTGGAGTGGGGCAACGATGCTCTCTAATTTGGGGAATGTGGTGGCCTAACACAAAAGTCGTTCCAAAAAAATAAGAAACTAAACAGTCAACACACAACTAAATATTTACATTCCAAAAAATAAATATATTATCATTATCATTATCATTATCATTTATTATTATCATACAAAGTTAATGAATAGTGGCCAACCCATTAAGAAGTTGCCACATGGCAACTTTTTTATTGTGTTTTATTTACACTATATAATTTTCTCCAATAACTCGCGTTTGTTAACTTAAAAAAAACTAAATTCGTAACTTTGCTAAAACTTTTAGGCGTTTCGATATAAATTTTGTTGAGAGAGTTGCATTCAAAATAGAGTGTACATTTTGTTTTTTATATATATGTTATATGAGTGCATGCTAGTATCATGGTGAAACCCTGGCAAACCGAACTGATTCCTACCAAACAATTGTTTTCCTTCGTTGTAGATAACATGTTGATATTCTTTTGGTCACGATTTTGTTTATTTGGGTTTCCTTTTTCGGTTGCTATAACGAGAGTCGGTACTGTAACATAACGAGATGAAACGATACCAATCAAAAACCTGTCGCGTAGCATGGGGAATCCACCGGCGCAACGTGTCGGTTTTGATACCACTAGTTACATAAATAATTAAACATTAAAACACACATAGTAGATAAATTAAATTTAAAACATTTAAACGCACAATTACATAAACTAATAACCAAAGAAGGATACGGGGGACGAGTAGGAACGATCACTGTCACACCCGTCCAACCTCTCGTGTCAACATCGATAAGGTGAACTTTCTGTTGTTGGACAAACCATGCCCTAATCCGATCTTGTTAGTGTAGTGGTGTTTGTCGTTCGAGGATGATGCCACTCCCCAATTCTTATTTCTGTTAATTGTAGTTGACTAAAGGTATAATCATATACCTAGTTCAATTCTTCCACAGTCAAATCATTAGGGTGTTGTGGAAGGTAGGCTTAAAAACTAGAGACAGAAGGTTTGAAGGCGTTGAGTTTGAAGGTCGAGGGTTTCCACGACAATGTGTTGGCCATCGATGGTTTGAAGGAGGTGGGTTTGAAGGTGGAGGGTTTATACGGCGACGTATTGATGTGGTAGAGTGTTGATCAAATGTGATGAAATTTATTTTAAAAAAATGGATGCGTTGATATAAAAGCTGTGAAATAGTAGAGTTTTGAATTACGAGAGAAGGTGAATTGAATTGTTTAATTAAGAATGTTAAATGGTTTTAAACAATCGTTCCACATTTGAAAAGCATTCAAACATCTCTTCACCATAGGTGAACTCCACCGAAAGACACTACCCGTCCGATGCTACCCGTGGGACCGACAACAATTGTAGCCTCACGGGTAGCACCTACCCATACGGGTGGTGGCCCGAGTCCCCTTACAATGCTCCTCTTCATCTAGATAAGGTTCCTGCTTTCACTCTTTTAAATGGTAGGTAATTTTAATCATTGTTTTATTTGAAGTTTGAATTGTTGTTAGTAGTATGAGGATGAGTCCACGTGCGTGCATAGAGGATGGGAGGAGAGTTTGTTGTATAGTTGGGAGGTGTTGACATGTGTGTCAACATGTGCCACTTTGAATATATTAAGCTTGTTGTTCTTAAGAGTGATGATTAACACTTAAGAGTTTAAAGTGGTGAAATTGTTAATAATGATCTATGTGGGTTGGTTATATGCTAAAGAAGATGTAAAAGCGAAACTGAATCATTTAAAGTGTTTGAATTTATTTGTGGGAGGAGGCAGGCTATAATTATAATAAATTATTTAATTTGCTGTTTTGTTGTAGAGCATATATATAGCTGTGAGCTATTAATATTTAATTTTTAAATTTTTTAAAGCTATAATATAACTCGTACAAATGTTAATAATCAAACCGCATCTTCCTCATGTTGTGATGTAGTTGGAGTGTCTTTGAAAGAATTCACAAGAGAAAAATAAATTGCTTTAGTTTTATTCATTACAACTTGCGTTTAAAAAATAGGTACCATATCTTGAATTCTTTAAAACAAAAAGAGATTGTTACATCATTATTTACCTTAAAAGTGTTAACATGTGGGTAAATGTTTTCTTAGATTTAAATATGCTAAGAAATCATATGGGTAAATGTTTCCCTAGATTCAAATATGTTAAGAGATCATATAGAATTGAGTGGTCCAAGAAGATCCAGATAGAGAACTTCATAATGATGATATAGATAATATGTTTGATGAGGAAGAGCATGAACCGGTTTCTCAAACACAAGGTTACTTGTTATATATGTTAGGGGCTGTTTGTTTACCTCTTAATGAGGTTCTTAATGGTTCAGACCTCTTATTGGTTTAGCACTTAATGGTTCAGACTGTTTGTTTCGTGAGCAGATGTCTGAATGGTTCAGACATTTGCCTCTGAATGGTTAAGTATTATACATAGTTTGAATGGTTAAGACCTCTAATCTGAATTGGTCAGACATTTGCCTCTGAACGGTTAAGCATTATACTGGCTCTTAATGGTTCATACCTCTTACTCAACATTTAATGGTTCAGACCTCTTACTGGTTCAGCACTTAACCATTCAGAAGTTGCCAAACAGCCCCTTAGTTATCTTACGTAATTTTAGTATATTATTCGTAACTAAAATTTCTTACTTAATATTGTAGGAAAAGAAAATAGTTATGCTTTAGTTGATTAGGATGACGATGATAGTGAATTTCGTCTTTTAAGCGATCGTGAACTTGATGCATTCAATACTCCAATGGCTTAAATATATCATACGCTTTCATTTAAAAAAAATTTGTTGGAAGAACTGAATACTTTTGAATTATCTTTTGGATTATTTTTATTATTGGTTAATTTTTGTATTATTTTTTAATATGTAATCAATGCATTTTTAAACTATCCTTTTAGTTGAAGTTATAGTTTATGAAATTATAGAGTTAACTAGCTAACTCAGTTAAATGTTTGTTATAACCCGATTTAACCGATTAAACTTTTTTGAACTCAAACTAATATAATTTAAAAACCAGTTTTTAAAAGATGATGTAACTATTTTTTCCAAAAATTCCCATTTACAGATTTCAAGAATACGTATTCCTTGACTTAAGGGGATAAGCATTTTTTTTTAAATTAAAGTGCTAATCAATCATGAAAATATTTTAGGAAGTAAGTCTTTTTTTTAGTGAAACTATATAAGTTTTTATTCCAGAGATTATATATATATTTTGTTAGGTTACACGTAGAATTATATTGGGTATGATGGTTGTTATTACACATACCCATACAACAATTATCATTATTTATTTACTTTTTGTTGAATGATAAGCTTCTTTTATCCAATTCAAAGTACATTTCAGTTCGTTGGCCAAAATTTATTAGTTATACTTGCTAGCATAACTGAAAGCGTAACTTGAGATATTAGATTTGTTTCACTTAAAAAATGTGTGCGCACACACACTACAGTCAATTAATGGTCGATCCACGAAGTCGATGGGGTTCTTATGTTTGATTGTTCTTCAAGTTTTGATTCTTTCTCGTGATGGTGTAGATCCTAGGGTCATTGATTGACTATGGGTCCACGAGGCCTAACATGCTAGACTTTGTTATTTTTGGTCATGCAATGGGCGTTTGTGAAAATTTATGTTAAGTTCATATAAAATTATCATTTTACCCTTAAACGGAATAGTCCGTAAGAGAGAAAGTAGGGGTGTTTCATAATTTTAACTTTTTATCTAGGGGTTAAGTGATCATTTAAAAATACGAGAGGCATGGCACCGATACGATGACGATAATACTGATACCAATGTAGGGTTGGAACCGATTCGGTTCGTCATGGCACTGGTACGGTAACGAAACTCGTATACCTTATGATACCAAAATAATACTATATTTTCGAGACAACTCCATTTTCAACAAGTTTTGTACCGGAAATCGAGAAAAAATACACAGAGCCAACTTTTTAAAAAAAACAAGCAAACACAAACTATTAAAGAAAAAATTAACTAAATAAAAGTTAAATATGTATAGTTTAAAAGTAATTAATCAAAAATTAAATATAAAATCGATATATATATATATATATATTAAAATTAAATTTTTTGTATAATATTATTATTAAATTTACTACTCATCACATATATATACACACACACTAGAACGGTGCCTGTGTAATACGACGAAACACAAACACATTACCAGGGTCTGCATTGTTCGATTGATTCAGTTATTATTCCCAATTGAAACCGAAGTAGTGTCTATTTTATTAATCAATCGGTTTTCCGGTTAATCATTTCGGTTTATTTGGTTACATTAATGGTTTTGGCTTGATTCATTTCATTTTGGTTAATAGACCAAACCATACTTGAGCTAAATTTTTTACTTAGAAATACATGAAATTGAAGTCTAAATACATGAAATATATGTATAAATACATAAAATTGAAGTATAAATACATAAAAAGGAGGTATAAAAGATGAAATATATAAACTAAAGGTATAAAAGCTAGAAATATAAGAAAATCGAATGGTCCGGTTCAGTCAAATTTAGTGAAATGGGGGAACAAAAAAATTGATAACCGATTTTGGTTAATTCGGGCTTTGGTTAATCGGTTTTCAGTTAGTTTAGTTTTTTGTTGCTTTCGGTTCGGTTTTGTCTATTAATCACGTGACATATCAACTTTTTAATTAAAAAATATAGGTTTACTAGACTCAAATTAAAGAGAATAAAATACTCGTTTTTATTATGGTGTAATGTTTTTTTAAAAAGTGACATACAAAAAAGTATTACCGTTTGGGATAAAGTGTAACTACTAACTAATTATCTATTGTTTTGTTAAAGATGGGGAAACTAAGTGTAAATAAGTTGAGTGGATTAAAGTGTAATTGGTGTTTAAAGACTAATCTACCCTCATTTTAGCTTGTACCTTACGCATTAAAGGAAAAAAAAGTCATTAACTTTTGGATATCTTAAAATGCTCTTATCTTATAATAATAAACGATGATCTTATTTTTCTAGGACTAAAAAGGTGACTCCTGAGTGTTGTTAACTCATGAAAAAACTCACATAATCAAGATAGTTAGGGTATGTCGTGTGTCGTGCCCGCAAGTAGCGTGTGATTAGTAAAACACGTATTGCTTGATTATATAAGCAATACAAAAGGCTATATTGTAAGAAAGACAAGCGTACCAGGTAAATCCCATAAATAAAAAAGTCATTGGTTGGGTTTGGGAAGAGTGTGATGTAGAAACACCTTGCCTCTGTCCCTAGGGATAAAGAGACTACTTCCAGAGATACCCTCAACTCCAAAACAAACAAACCAGAATTATAAATAGATGTATACCAAATAGCATAGGAAGAGGTAAAAAAATAGAATAATTAAACATAAACAAACATAGCATCGTGCAACAACATATACACATAAATACATGAAGGCAGACACGTGCAAAAACCACCAAAAGTGTAAGAAAAACCTAAGCCTCTAACAACAAATCCAACACACCTATTCACCATTCCCTAAAAGTCGTTAACCTTACATATACGTCTTTACTTACTCATATCCTTGACCAAATTCTCAAAGAAGTGCAACTCTAGCAAATCTTGCCCAATCCGCTCCTCCCAATTCAATTTGGGTTTGCCTATATTCCTCATTCCCTCCACGTCTAAGGTTTCCACTAGTATTACTGGTGATGTCGTTTATATCCTCTTCATGCCTAAAACAATCTAAATCTCCCTTTTCCTTTATCATGTCTGCTATACTAGCCATTTCTAACCTTTTCCTAAAAAACCTCATTTCTTATTCAGTCTAACCTTGTATACCCACACATCTACCTCAATATCCTCATCTCCGCTACATCAATCTTGGGTACCCGTGTTTTTTTGATATCCCAGTAGTCTGACCCATACAACATATTAGGTCTAAATGTAACTCTACAGAATTTCCCTTTTAGTTTAGTTGGGAGCCTCTTGTCATACAGTACTCCAGAGGTTGTTGTCCACATACACCATTATGTTTGTATGTGGTGGGCTACATCCTTATCTATCTTCCCATCCTTTTGTACAAACAACCCTAAGTACTTGAACTTAGTTACCTTCATAACCACTTGACTCGCAATGGTGAGCTGAGTTTCCCCATCGTTGTCTGCACCATTAAAATCACAGTGAAGGTACTTTGTCTTATAACAAGTAATCGTTAAACCTTTGTCCTTCAAAATTGCCTGTCACTCCTCTAACCTCGGGTTGTATTTAATTAAACTTTCGGGTACTATTAATATGTATTGAATGTAAGAAGCAACACACAAACAAAAACACAAGTTGAATTGGAAACATGAGAAACAAACAATCACTTACGATATTAGGTATGACTGTGAAATTGTAAACTTCATTGATGATAACAATGCTTTGAGTAGATGGGGCACCCACTTAGAAACTCAATTTAACTCATTCTACTAGCCAATAGGATTCTGTCATCTCAATTAACCTAATTCAACCCACTCTACCAGCCAATAGGATTTTGTCACCTCAATTAACCTAATTCAACCCACTTCAACCCAAATAGGTGGGGGCACCCCCTTGGTTCAACCCATCACCCAAAATTTTTCTTTATAAATTTAAATATATTACAGAAAAAAACTAATTATATAAATAAAAAGACGCTTTCATGAACGAAAAAACAACTACAATACTTGAAATTAAAAAGAAATATCATAATTCCTTATCAACTAAATTTTATGTTGGGGCTTCAAAAAACTTCCTTATCAACTAAATTTATGTTTGGGGCAGCTTTGATTGGTGGCCCCCCACTACACAGGCCCACTGAAAATTTCGTAACCAAGGTACAAAATGGTAGCGAATGGTGAAGAGGTGGCCCTACTTGGCTATCTCGCAACAACTCGTAGGATGGCGAGTTAGATGCCCTTGTATGTAACCTTACACATTAAATCCATTTGTATTTAACACTTTTAATTTATATAAAATCTTATATATTAAAATTATAAAAAAAAAAATCAAATTAAGTTTTAACCAAAAAAGACAAATGATATTAATTATAAGTTCAATAGAGAGGTCAATCATGATTAAATAACCAAATTAGTAGTGCTTTAGCGTTAGCCCAATGACTTTCTCTGGGGAAGGTCGTCAGTTATAGTTTCGTTCGTAATAAAATGTTATGCGGAGCCAGGGGTTTTACTGTTTCCTTTAGAATTTTGTGACGGGTCTGGTCACCAGCGCTGCCAGCAATCGCGAACATGTACTCTTGTATCAGGATTAGGGGTGTGCATGGGTCGGTTTGTGTCTGTTTTGGCCTAAAACCATAACCATAACTATAACCGATCGGTTATGGTTAATCGGTTTTGATGGTTATAGTGGGTCGGTTATGGGTGGTTAACCGTGTATTTAGCCTAGCTATAAATAGCTAAAGCCTAATTTTTTTAACATGGAATAAATTGTTATTGCATATTTATATGTATTAGTATATTACACAGTATCAAAAAATACATACAATATGTAATATTAATACCGATTATTACCGAATATTCAAATAAAGTGACGTGTTATATTCCATAAATTCAAATAAACATTCAACCAAAACCATAAAACGATATGAAATAACATATAAATACTGAAATTTTTTTTATCAAAAACATCAAATATTAAAAAAATGGTGAAAAGTCCTAAATCCTACAAAGATTTATTACATATCGGTTCGGCTCGGTTATGGTGGGTATGGACACATTGATAACCATAACCGACCCGCTACTTTCGGTTTTAAAAAAAAACCCATTACCGACCCATCGGTTTTTTATTTGGTTCGGATTTTTTGGTTCGATTTGTTGGTTAATTCGGTTTTTTACACACCCCTAACCAGGATAACCGGGTTTTGTGAGACGTTAAAAAAAGATTATTTTTTTAAGAAGAAGCTTAGCAAGAGTTGATTTTGTAACCAAACTGAAATAAGAAGCCGAGACTGCATCGGATCGTTCGCCTCATATTGACTTCATTCCTGCTACTTCTTTTCTAGGTATTTCATCCCTCTCTCTCCAATTTACAGTAACAAAAGATTCAATAACGTTCTTTGATCAATTTGATCCTATTGTCTACACTTCCACTCCTAGATGCAAATCTCATACCCATTTTGATATTTTATTGAATTAGTATTCTATTGAATCTATCATCAGTGATACATCGATTGATTTAGATTGATTGATTTCATCATTTCTGACACAAATCTCAGTTGTTACAGGTGGGATCAAGAACATTCTAGAAGAAATGGCAGTGTAAGTCTGCTATCACTGGCTAAAGTTGTGAACTTTGACCCTTTAGTTTAGTAATGCACTATGTAGTTGAGTTTATATAAATTTCTTTATATCGATTTTGAATCAAGAAAATGATAGTTGAGTTTGTTTGTTTATTATTGTTTTGTTAGGGTTGCATCTGCTCCTGGGAAAGTTCTGATTACTGGAGGTTACTTGGTTTTGGAGAGGCCTAATGCAGGGATTGTGTTAAGTACAAATGCGCGATTTTATGCGATTGTTAAACCGCTTTATGATGAACTTAGACCAGACAGCTGGGCTTGGGTGGGTATTTTTTTTTTTTGTTAAGAATACTTCTTTTGATCATTTGCAAGATTATCTATTCAACTGTCACTTACATGAACTTTATGATTTCAATTACTATGATGAAAATATTGATTCATTATGTGTCGCTTTTCAGTCATGGACGGATCTGAAGTTAACTTCTCCCCAAATGGGTCGGGAAACCATTTACAAAATGTCATTAAAGCACTTTGCTCTTCAGTGCACATCAAGGCAAGTATTGTAAGATAGACCATGAACATAATTGAACACCAAATGTTTCTAGCATAGTTGTCAATAGCGGTCTCTATAGCGAACAGGTCGAAGGTCGCTACAGGGTATGCAGCCATAAATAGCGGGGTTTTAGTTTTTTTTTTCAAATATAAATAGTGGTTAAATATAGCTATAAAATAGCTGGATTATAGATTTTTGTTAAATATACATGTAAAATATCATATATACCAGGGTATTTTGATATAATATACATCTAAAAAAATTTCTAGTGTATCGCTATCTATAAAATAGTGCCCGCTATTTATCGTTATTCGCTATGTAGCATATAGGTACCTTATCGCTATTGGTCACTATTCACCATTAACAACTATGGTCCAACCCACCTGTACAAAATGTATTTTGACCCGTTACCCAACTTGGTTGTTTTGCCACCTCGACTCTTATGCATCATTAACAACGTTTGTGTTTTATTTCTCAGTGAAGCAAGAAACCCTTTTGTGGAATATGCAGTGCAATATGCCGTTGTGGCAGCATACTCAACATTTGATAACAACAAGAAGGAATTACTGCAGAAACTTCTTTTGCAAGGTGAATTTCGGAAATTTTTTTGTTATTATTTTGCATTCAGGACGAATGTCTTCATAATTTAAAGCCTAATACACAATTAGTTGAGCAGGTTTCGATATTACAATTTTAGGCAGCAATGACTTCTACTCCTACCGGAATGAGGTTTTGATATTACAATTTTGTTTTCATCATCAATAAGACATCTAATTAATCTGGAAACTCTTGTTTCTGTATCTTTTCATTATACAGATTGAAGCACGCGGGCTCCCGTTAACGCCAGAATCGTTAGCATCTCTCCCGCCATTTTCTTCGATCACATTCAACGCTGAACAGTCAGACGGTCGAAATTCCAAGCCTGAAGTTGCAAAAACCGGTCTGGGTTCGTCTGCTGCTATGACGACATCCGTGGTTGCTGCGTTACTACATTACCTTGGGGTGGTTAATCTCTCATCGTATAGCGGGGCCCAACATCAAGAAAATTTGGATGTGGTGCATATTATAGCCCAAACGGCTCATTGTATGGCTCAGGGGAAAGTTGGCAGTGGGTTTGATGTTAGTTCAGCTGTTTATGGAAGCCACCGTTATGTACGGTTTTCACCCCAAGTTATATCTTCTGCTCAGAATGCAATCAGAGCTATGCCGCTAGAAGATGTGGTTGCCGATGTGTTAAAGGGTAATTGGGATCATGAGAGGACCAAGTTTTCCTTACCGCCATTAATGAATCTGGTAAATGACTGAATTATATCTTTTCATGCTTACTTCAGTAATTACATATTAACATTGTTAAACATGTGGACTACGCAATTTATATCTGAAGGCTTCTTACCAATATAATTTGTAATCAACGATTCAACCCGCTTGCAAATTGTAGTTACTAGGTGAACCGGGTACCGGAGGATCATCTACTCCATCTATGGTCGGTGCTGTCAAAAAATGGCAGACATCTGACCCTCAACATTCATCGGATACATGGAAACGGTTATCAGGGGCAAATACGAAACTTGAAGCACAATTATCTTTATTGAGTAAATTGGCGGAAGATCATTGGGAAATATATAAAAGTGTCATTTACAGCTGCAGCATGTATCAATCAGAAAAGGTGGTCCATAAAGTGTTACAGAATGTGCTTTTTTTTATCATTTTTGTTATTTTAATCTCAGAAACCCGTGTTGCGTGACAGTGGGTAGAGCAAGCCAGTGAAGCAGTCGGTCAAGAAATTGTGAAAGTGTTATTTGGAGCTAGGGATGCGATGCTTAACATTAGGTCTGAGATGAAGCTGATGGGAATGGCTGCAGGGATCCCTGTAAATACTCTTTCACTTCATTAGACATCGTCATCGTGTAAAAAATGGACCATGTGCTTTGGTAGTGGGTCAAACATGTTCAGGTCAAAATTAGTCGTTTTTTAACAAGTGGAAATGGGTAAGGTTGGGTCGACCCAAAGCACTTTTTATCCAAACATTTGAGCTATTAACTATTTTAAATAATTAGTGTGTAAGATATGATTTCAGTCGTTATAAATTAGGGGTGCAAACGAGCCGAGCACGAGCTTGACCAGGCTCGAGCTCGATTAACTTATGAGAGCTTGAGCTCCGCTCGGTTCGGGCTTTGTTTTCAAAGCTTGAGTTTGGCTCTTTGGTAGCTTCTCAATCTCGAGCTTGGCTCGTTTATAATCTATTATAAATAAAAATAATATATATAATAGATTCATTTAGGCTTGCGAGCTCGACAAGTGAAGCTTGGGCTCGGGCTCGTTTACCATACAAGCTTATTGTTAGGTTCGGGCTCGGGTCGTAAACAAGTTTAAATCAGCTTGGCTCGGCTCGTTTACTAGACAACTTTAAATAAGGGGTAAATGTTATTAAATATTAACAAAAACTAGTATTACACTAAGGCTCGATAGGGCACGAGCCTGATGATCTTTACATGCCAGGCTCGAGCTCGGGTGCGATAAATATACGAGCTTTGTTTTAGGCTCAAGCTCGGCTTGGGCTCGATAAGGCTCGGCTCTTTTCGAGCTTTTGTTTGAGCTGCTCGGCTAATTTGCGCCCCTAGTTATAGTGATCAAATTATTGAATAAAATGATTTAGGAGGCTTTATGCATTAAAGATACACTTGACTTTAACCCGTTTGACACACTTGACTTGTTCGGTCTATAGCTAGTTTTTTTTAGTATACCGGTTTGACCTGTCAGTGTATCAGAGATGCAACATAACCCGAATTGACCAATTTATGAGTAAATGGGTTGAAGCAGCCACGTCTTTCTTTCAGTATACAACTTGAATCCACAATTAATTTGGTTTTACTATATGGGTTTTGCAGATAGAACCCGAATCACAAACGGAGCTTCTAGATGCTACCATGAACATGAGTGGAGTCCTGTTGGCAGGTGTTCCTGGAGCAGGAGGGTTTGATGCTGTATATGCAGTTACTTTAGGCGATTCAGGCAATAATTTGGCTAAAGCATGGAGTTCACACAATGTCTTGGCCTTGCTTGTTAGGGAAGATCCACGCGGTGTTTGTATAGAGAATTCTGATCCAAGAACCAATCAAATTACTTCAGGCATGTCGTCAGTTAGCATCGTGTGAAATGCCATTTGTTAGTTTATTCATGATTACCATATTATTGTCTCGAGAGTAAGTATAACCTTCCTAAGACCGATTGAGCAAGTTCTTTTGTTGTATTATTCTTAAATTCTGTAACACAAATAAAATTGTTTTTGAGTTATTAAGTTTTTAGTTTTGAAAAGTGACGCGCTCTGAAAGCTGAGGCGAGAGCTTCATGTACGCAAGACTGGTCTGCGTACAACCAAATAAGCTTTATGTACAACCGAAAGTAACATCTCTCATACATATATTAGATTACTTATATATTAGATTGTGGTAGACAACCCTTAACTAATGGATGTGTGTGTGAAATGTATGGTGATGATGAGGTAAAAGTAGGAATTTCATGAATGATGAGATGAGATAAGATACTTTTTATCCCTTTTCTGAATTTGAATAACATACATGTGATTACAAATAAATTATCATGTTTGAGTGCATACAAGTTGGCCATGGCTATGGCGATGATGCATATACGTATACATATGCATATGACAATTTAAGACACGACATGACTCGACATGAAGTTAAACAAGTTTTAGGATAAAGGTGAGTTTAAATGCATCCCTACCTTTAGCGAAGTGTCTTTTTTTTAACCCAATTTTCTCTCTCTCTCTCTCTCTTCTTGCATCTCTTTCCCCCTCTTACATTCACCCCTATTGTCTACTCTCATTGGGGTGCATATACCAACACCCTTGAGTTAAATGGCCTGACACCTTAATGACATGGTATCAAGGCGGATTAACCGCATAATCCTACTAAATGGATTAACATGTCAACACAACATATTTAATACCCCTTAGATTTATAACTTTCATAAATAATAAAATATATCATAACCAAAATCCGTCCCCTAACCGGCTAGCATAGTTCGCTACGGATTGTAACATTTGGTAACTTTTACTTTTATGTTAGTTATGTCTTATTATTTATAACAATGTTAAGCGTGTCGTCTCGTATTCGCATTATTTAACGACTTATATTTAGTCTAGCTAAACGTGTTATATCGTATCATGCCATTCGTTAAATTAAATTGGCCATATATAACCGTGTTAAATGTGTCTTGTAACCCGCTTGTTAAATGTGTTAAACGTGTCTTGTAACCTGTTTATATAATGGGTCTTCGTAATGACACCGTGTCTGCGTTCTGTTTATATAATGTGTCTTCGTAATGACACAGTGTCTGGGTTAAATACTCGTGTTAAACGTACTGTGCTTCGAGATAGAAAACGATGGGTGTCGGTTTCCACATCATCGGGCTTTGATTCAAGTATGAAGACTGATCATATATGCTGCCATGCTTGAATCAAGGTAGGCAGCAAGCTATGGATCATTTTCTATTAGATTGTTGAGAACATGACAAGCCTAGAGCCACTTTGTGCTACAAGATTGAATGCCTAATGATTGAACTCATGATGTAAACTAGACCTTTGAAGTTAAGGTTCGCAGTCGAAAGGTATAATGGTCATTTTCACATTACAACATCATTAAGAGTTAAATGCTTGGTTGGTCCCTGTGGTTTGCAAATATTGCAGACTTGGTCCTAATGGTTTAATAATTACAAACTTGGTCCTAGTGGTTGTAATTTTTGCACTCGTGTGGTTCTTATCACTAACCTATGTTAAATATCTCAAGTGTAAAATGTCTATTCCACCCCTAAGGTTAAAAACAAAAAAAAAACAAATAAAAATAAGTAGGCCCCACCACTCTTTCTCTCCACCACAACCACCATCCTCCACCACTACCATCCACCACAACCACCGCCATTTTTCATAAATTTTAATTTCCAAACCATGTTCATAAAAATTTGGATTTGCAGACACATTTAAATTACTGTAATCTTCTAACCCCACACCTCCAAAACCATAATCCATAAATCTCAATCTCAAAAACCATTTTTAATCATTTCTCTATGCAGATCGATGTTTAAAAGAGGAACAACAGAAAACAAACATACTAATGAGATATTCTATGTCAACCAAACATATTGATGTTTAGCTCTGTTTGGTAATAAAAAACCCTGCTCAAGAAAAAACAGATCCATGTGCAATTGAAAGTCAAAACTTTCGTTCCATCTTTATGTGAAAGTGAATTAAAAATTAATACATGACAACGAAATAAATCTGGGACCCCTTGTTAAATTTTGATCTACCACTATAAATACAAAAAAAATCATTATACTCTTCATTTGACCACTTTTAGCCTGTCGATCCAACAACTTTGAAAAACCGGATGATTTATATACATAAACTTGAAAAAGTAGAGGTGTTTAGTGGTGGTGTTTTTGCATCTGTGATAACCTGTCGCTAACAAATGGATCCAACGAAACATCCTCGCATATGTGGGTGTTAGTGGTGGTGGTGGAGGGGAGACAGCGGAGCGGGTGTTCAGTGGTGGTGGGTGTTTAGTGATGTTGGAGGATTGAGAGTGGTAATTGTTTCAGTGGTGGTGGTTTTTGGGTAAAAGAATAAGAACAGGTGATAGGGTAGAAGAAGAGATATTATTTATTTTTTATTTTTCTCAATAAGTGAGGGTATTATAGTCATTTAATAATATTTAACTGAGAAACTTAATATAAGTTAGTGATAAGGACCACACACGAGTGCAAAAATTACAACCACTAGGACTAACTTTGTAATTATTAAACCACTAGTACCAAGTATGCAATATTTGCAAACCACAGGGACCAACCAAGCATTTAACTCCATCATTAACAATAGTTCTTTTCTGCAAGCAACACTGCAACACCATCATACAGGATCAGAACATGCATTAGGATTTAGGAATTTATGGTATATCAACAAATGCCTATTAGACTACTTATCATCGATATGAAACAACGAAACACAAGAGACGTTCGATAAACATCTTGCTATTACTATTGAACAACATTACAACAATCAAAAGATTGCTACCAAAGCCACATTAAGGAACCAAATCAAAATCATATAATGAACTATAGATATAGAAACCAAAAAGTATGCAACCAAACCTCATAATCTCAGCAAACAGTTAAGAGAAAAAAACCTCACTTCAGGCACTGATTGAAAACCCTAAAGTGCAGGTGGTTAACCCTTAACAGCCACTAATCATTTCATAACATTGTTCCTACGTGAAACGCGAGTTGGCTTCTTGGAGTAACAGGAGTTCCACTCGCCACCATCTTGCGCATAATAATCCATCGGATAATCAACAATATTCTCCTCCGAACCCTTCAAACCATGGCCTTCGACATTCTTGCCACAACGATTTTCAGTCTTTTCACAACAATCCACACCGTTATTACACCCCGAATCATCTTTAACCGCACCTTTCTTCTCCCACCAACCAGGGAAATCCCCAAGAGCAATTTCCGCTTCAAACGTTGTCAACAACGGCGTCACAAACGCATCCCCCCAATCAATCGACAACCTCGGGCACGCAATCTGAACCCACGCATCAACCGAGTCCCCAAACAACGCAATCCTAGCAGGCGACAACTCCGACATCAACACAATCGTCCACGACAATCCCTTCTCCCCCATCTTCTTCTCCAACCTATCAAGAATCCTCGGATTCCCCTGTCTCCCTAACGTCCCCAACACAATCCCCCAATTCTTCGCCGTTTTCGCTTTCAAAATCGCATTTTTCCTACACTCTTTCATCCCCTTATGATCATACTCTTCCAAGAACAAAGACCCGATATACGGGTCATATCGAAACGCCTTGATTCTTGGGTTCGCGATCATAAACGCCTCTAAATGAAACCGCCCGTCCGCCACAAAAACCAAAACCACCTCACTTTCACTCTCATCATTCTGAGTCAACTCACTAAGCTGACTCGTGGAAACAGTTGGTGCAGTACACCCCAACACTTCACCTGCCGATAACGGCTTCGCTTGCGGAATCAAAACCCTAAACCCTGAACCCTCAAGCTCGGATTTCGCCGCTCGAATCGCCGTACCAAACTGTATCGTACCCGCAAGAATCAACTGCTTAGAAGTAATTGAATTACCAAAGTTCAACTTAACGGTGTCAACCAACCGTTTAACGTCAATTTTAATATCAACAAACACATATAAACAAGGGATAACGGTGTTATCTAACGGAACGAGGCAGCTGTGGCCGTAATGGATCAACAGATCAGCGTCGAGGGCGGCGGCGGAGAGGTCGTCGACGCAACAGGCGCCATAGGTGACGTCACCGAGGATGAGGCATTGGGTGACGTCAGTGAAGGTGGTGATGATGTCGGAGATGATTAAGGAGTACATAAGGAGGCCTTCCGGGAACTGAAGGGCGACGCGCTTGGCGGAGGTGGAGCGGACGCGCCAGATGGATTTGTGGATTTCGAAGTTGTAGTTGGAGGGGAGGAGGGAGATGGCGGCGTTGAGAGATGGGTCGGTGGTTATGGAGTCTGGGATTTGGTTTTTTATGAAGCGTTTTGGTTGGCGAGACGGTGGTGGTTGTGGTTGGGAGGTGGTGGTGGTTGGGAGAAGTTGGTGGTCGGTTTCCATCTCCGGTGGAAGGATGAGCGGTGGTTGTCGGAGTGTGCGGTGGTGTTGAGGGTTTCAAGGGAAGAAGTTTTGTGTTCGTTTGTTGTTGCTCAAACTAGGTTTTAAGTGGTTTAGTATTAACCCATAACTCAATTTCACCCAAAATGAAATGAATGAGCCGCTAACTCAACCTAGGGATGACCAAATGGTATTGGTACTGAACCAGATATCTTGATCCTCCGAAATATTTTAGGTGCCGATTCGATACCGAACTGTATCGTACTGGATATTTTCGATATCGAGACCTATTTTTAGGAATTTTCGTTACCATTACCAAGCTCATCCCTAACTCAACCCACTACTTCCTATCCTAGCTTCTCCCTCGTTGGTAACGATGTATTTTTCTCTTCCTCTCTCGGGTAGTAGAACTAGAAAAGAACCCACTCCCCTTATTCGCTTGGGTTGTGATGGTGTGTACCCACAAGTATCCACACAACCTGCCTACCTGCCTCTATCTAAATTATGTGTCCATTCTAAATATTATCTAATATTGCACTATTTTAAACCAATGTGACTTTTCTTCTTTAGAGCACCATAAATGTTTCTGTCAAAAATCTTTTAAAATTGGTAATGAATGTTATAAAATATACGGTCTACCGCATTTGTGTTTCTGAAGGGAAAAATTTACAAATTAGTCTTGGTGCCAATTATACGTGAAGAAGTGCGCGAATCACATAACACATTAGTATAATATGCATAAAAGATGAATAAAGAGGTGAACGAGTTCATCTTATGTATCACATTCAAAACACTATGTATAAATGTATTATGCATTTCTCACAATTTTCAAACATATTATTGGTTCTGAAATCAATATCATAGAAATCAAAACAAAGTATTATTATTATTTTTAAACGGCGGCATATTATTCAACAAACTAGCACAGGAATTGGCAAACTACAAACCAAAAACAAGGAAAGAACAACACATTAATCAAAACTAAGACTACTCCACTTGGGTTCATCTAAAGAAATCCTACTTGCTCGGTTCTTGACTCGAAGAAAGCCCACGGTCTTGAGATCCTGAAATACCTCTAGCCGTGTTCTTCTGATTGAAGATCAGATGTTCCTAGACTTCCAAATTAACCAACAAGCCATAAGCATAACCACCGATTGCTTCGTTCGCTTATAGACCTTGTTACCGTTAACCATGGTATGATAGTTGATATTTAGGTTATATATCAAAATCAAAATTAGGTTATAAATGAAGAACCAAATTAAATTAAAACTAGATAAATACACACGTTGATACCACAGGGCTTTTAACCTGTAGCCTATAGGTACCAAGGGGTGCCTTCCATAAGGTCGATGGTTCAAGTCTCGTAATCGACAAAACTGTGTAGATTTAGAAGTTGGATTAAAAAGTGTGAGTGACTCGTAAACATTAGAGTAGATGCTGTTTGTAATCGCAATTTTCTAAAAGATAGTTGCATTCAACAAGTTTCTATCCAACCAAAGATAAAAAACCGAAAGTAAGATACATATGAGGCTCAACAGCCTTTGAAAAGAGAAAAACGAATAGGTATCATACATAGAGTTCACCCAAATAACTTGGGCAACAAGCTATCCAAGAGAATAATAAAAACAAGAAACGACTTAAGATGCAACTAGATCCGGTGTTTCAGCTTCAACCGATACCAAAGCAGTATGTACTTTCCCGACCCAGTTGTCCAATCGATCACGCAAAGACTTTACTTGACTTATTCCCAAAACTCTCGGTTGCACCCATGACACATGAACTGTTCCTTCAACTTGATCAATTATCCCCTCAATAAGATGCACCTGCAATGTCAATAGTAAATATATTCTTAAAATGTTACATGTTCAACCTGTTGAGAGATATAACGGGCATAAATATTTGTATTATTATTACATTAACTATGAAAAGGTAGACTTACAGATAAACTCTTCATGAGAAGATATTCAACATCTTCAACTGTAAGTTTTGTCCGATCTGCTATGACGCTCAATGGAATGGTTCTCTCGTCGGATGGTCGACTGAAAGAAAAAAAATGTGATTAAAAACATTTTCTGGAGTCAAATATGTAAATATTTTGCAGAGAAATTAGTAACCTGAAGATAATTTCCATCAAACAGAGGATGTTGATCTTTTCTAGAAGCTTCTTCTCATTCGCCACCAAAGCTGGCTGAGCGTTAAGAGAAGCTGCATGAACACGGCATAGTTCCTGATAGCGAACTAGATCTCCGTTGTTGAATGCTTCTAGAATATAGTAGAGCCATTCAACCTGTGTCCCTAGCAGACTTTTTATCTGCACATGTTCAAATTGATGTAAATATATTGTATATTATTTATTATCTAGTAGAAGAACTTTCTTTATATCAATTCTTATATGTTTGAATTCTGTGACTATATCATAGATGTTTAGTATACATATATTATATATGCATACATATAAGTGTGCTTGTATGTGTGTGTATACACACAAATACGTATATTCTCCTAGAGGGTTAGATGCTAAATGGATACTATAAATACAAACTTTAATGTGGATTAGTATACGAGAATGATTTAACGTAAAAACATATATACTTACTATTGGATGTGCAAGTAGTTCTCCAAAGTTGTAAATGTTGTCTCCAAGTAAAGCAGATAGAGATAGATCAAACGCAAGATCCTAAAAACACAAAACATAAACCAGTAAGATACAAAAATTAAGAATTAAATCCATACAAAGCATCAACGCAAACGCTAAATGAACCCTAATATCAAAATTTATTATAATGTCCTAAATCAACTTATTTGTTGTCCTGGGTTGTATTAGAACATACCAACTTAAATGAATCCGAAAGAGATTCAACCGAAGTGTATGCCAAATAAAGTAGAGAACTCTTGTAGAATTCAGCAAACTCCTGGCGAGCTTTATGGTACTGGGACGTCACCCAATAATAATTAGCATACACAGACGGATCGATGTCAGTCATGCTATCAAGTGTGCTCTTTCCGTCGTCTAGAAGATTCTTGCACTCCTTTTGATCTCCTTTTTCAAGGTTGAAAATGGCTATTTGCATCTTAATATAAATGATTGGTTCCTCTATACGTGATTCTTTTGTAGCTCTGAGTTTTTCAATCACTCCTTCGAGATAGCTGATGGCTGCTTCTTTCTCTGAATACTGACGAGAGACTATAACAGCAAAATGTGCGAGCTTGAGAAGATTTATCTTAGTCTCAAAGTCGGTGATGAAGTTCTGATATAGTTGGATGAGAGCATCACCCGCCTGAAATACAAATAGCAAGCCAGCAAGGAGTTCATGTACATAAATAAAAAAAACTTTAAAGAGAGGAATTTCGTTGAATGTGTGAACAGCTGCAAATAGTTGCATGTAAATCAAAGTAGAAAGAAAAGAACAAACGTGACATGACAATATAAGAGAGCCCTCTAGAGCCTACAAGGATTTTTTTTATTATGATCAACTGTCAGCTTGTTACTCCCATGATTGTAAACATTTTATGTAACAAAGCCCAAATTATCGGGAGAAAAATAATAAAATAGGATGAGCAAGTTTCAAATAATGTCATTCAATGTAAGATAGCTATCATATATAATCCCAATCCCTAAAAGAAGGATTTTTTTTCAGCTTGCTAACAGTGATAATAAATTTTAATACAAAGTATAGTAACAGATCTATTTCCCCAAATTCCGTTAAGTCCAAAGAATTTTATATGAAAGGAGAGAAACAGGCACCCAATAGATCAGACAAACCCGAGTATCCAAACACTATTTTCCCTGGGCAGTTTCTAACAAAAAGATTTCCCACTATATTCTTAAAAAAAAGGAGCTACATTTGTTGAGGCCAGACATTAAATGGTGCACTGACTGCATTCCCAGATTATTGCTATGCAGTTAATATCGCCGATATATCACCGGTATATCGGTGATATATCGGTTACCGGTCCCCTGGCGAGATATCGGTGCAAAACAGCGGTCAGAATATCGGTACTGATATTATCGACAATATTCACCGATATAGGACCGATATTTGACTAATATATCACTGATTTTCCCGATATCAGTACCTTTCTTCTTAGTTCTACCATTCGTCTTTCTTCTTATTGCTACTATTAGTGTTTTAAGTCTTAATCAGTTCCTACTTGCTACAATTGTTAGTTTTTTGCAAGTTGCAAAAGGTTAATTTGTTAATGGTAGGAGAGTATACTGAATTTGTAGTGTTAAATTGCTTTATATATAAAGTCTACATGATATTAAAATTGCCGATATCCCAATGCGATAACCAATATCTCAAATATCGGTCCTTGACCGATATCCGATTTTTTAGTGCATTAACTGCATAGATTATTGGCAACGAATACCACTGTTGTAATAATCGCTAGTCGCTAGTCGGGTGGCGAGGTGGGGACTAGCGATTAATCGGGAATTAATTGAAATTAATGGGGATTAATCGGCGCTACTGGGGATTAATCGGCACCTAGTCGGGATTTTTACAACCATGATGAATACAAAGGATACAAGAGAGCACTTACTTGATATAAAATTAAAAGATAGAAACTCAAAATCCAAAGTTTAGAAGGAAACAATTCAATTTTTACTGAAAGGTACTACTTTGGAGCTCAAATCAAATTGTAGTAGTTCTTTTTTTCTTTTAAATGTATAGTTCTTTTACAAAAATGACTCGTCCTGACCCAGACCTATTTTGGTCAGAACCCATATTGACCCAATCCAAAATGGACCTTTTTTTTAATTCGGCCGTTCTGACCCATACTAGACCCAGCCCACCCTGTTGTACCAAGCTTAATAAAAATCCAAATAAAAACTTACTAAAAAACCATAAACAGGAAAACAAGCAAAAGGTGCAAATATCAGAAATATAAAGTTTGAAACTTGGTTTTAAAATGCGTGCAGCGATTCGATGCGTTTTGATCTCAAAACCCGATGCGTGATGCGCAATGAGCTAAGCGCACGCATCACGTATGCGAGGTGTTCTTTATTTAAAAATACTAAAAAATATTTGTAGCTAGTATATTTTAACTCGTGAACCTTTAAACACTAAAATATAATATATTCTCATCATTTATTGTCAGATTTGTTCAATTAAAGATCTAATTTGTTCGAATACCGGTCAACTGCATAAGGCGCCACAGTAGACCACATCATGTGATGCGCGCATCATGGAATCACAACATGTGATGCGATCTCATCACTGCATCATGTGATGCGCGCATTTTAAAACCAAGGTTTGAATACAAGCAAAACGTGCAAATATCAGAAATATAAAGTTTTAACTTCAAGTTATTCTATATATAATACTTAATACATCTCAAACAAGATACTTTCTTTCTGTTATGCACTATTCGCTTAGCTCTAGATTTTTAACTCATCTACTATACACATTTACAATACATGATCTCACCCTCTATCCTTTAATCTTTCTACCATTTAAAAATCAAGCGCATGTATCACTGCAATACAGATTTGAAATAAACATTCTTCTACAGTTCTATTAGTACTATATGTCCTAATCATGATCAAGTTACCAACTCTACATCTAATACTCACAAAACTCACAGCAATCAGATCTCTCTCCCAGTTTTCCGTTACTAAATCAAACTTCTCCAGTATTAAAAACAATTAAATCAAAACTAAACCTAGATATCGTAATTCAAATCACAAACAGTCAACAGGATCAATTCAACAACCAAAAGAACATGAACATACAAATAATATATCGAATAATACCTGAAAAACAGTGAGTGCGACGAATTGTTCGAGTTTGAGAGTGAGTTGATGCCATAACTTCCTCTGGTACAGATCTGCAAGCGTATTGTACCAATCGGAGAGCTCCGGGTGAGTATTACGAAGCGAATCTAGGTATTGAAGAGCTGACATCGCGACTGATTTCCGAAACGGTTGCTGAAGGAACGATTTGGGGATTTGTGGTTAAAGTATAAACCCTTGTTTGATTTCGTCTGTGATTTCTTTTGCTTCAAGAAACGAATGATGATTGGGATGGATCCAATGGATTTATATGTTTTATTTTAACCCGACCCGATGGATGTGAGTAACTTGTTTCTTTTACTTTTACTATTGAGTTAAATGCTTGGTTGTCCCTGTGGTTTCCAAAAATTTCAGCGTTGGTCCCAGTGGTTTACTATTTACACTCGTGGCACCCAAACTTGTAAAAAATGAACTCGCTTGGTCCCCTGCCCTAACTTCAGTTAAATAACTCTGTTAAAACACCCCACGTGCTTGGCACGTGAGGGCAATTTCGTCCATTCAGTCCAGCTCATTATAAAAACCACCTGATCCAGGAAATGCAAAAGCAGCATCACCATCGTCGTCTTCTGTGCTCTGCGATGCGACGGCGAAGGGGGGCAGTGAGGAGGGTGAAAGTTGGTGCTACTCCCTGGAGAAATTCAATCTGTACGAGACGAGGGCCCGGTACTATCTCATCGGCAGTGATCGGAACAAACGATTCTTCCGAGTCCTCAAAATTGATCGAATGGAACCCTCCTCAAGAGGTCAAGATCCAGTCGTCTATCCTCCTCAAGAGGTCAAGAGCCTGCTTCACCGGCTTGCTGAGGGCAATCGAGCCACTGGGGGCTGTATCTTCGTCAACAAGGTTTACGGCATCGCGGTTGTATCAAGTTCTTGGAGTCTTATTATTTGATTATGGTTACCAAGCGTAAGCAGATTGGCTCAATCTGTGGTCATGCCATCTATAGCATCCAGGAGACCCAAATTCTTACAATTCCACATGTCTCTGTGCAGACCGATCTTGCTCATTCCAAAACCGAGCTCAGGTAGGTGGTATTTTTATTACTATTACACCCCCGAACACCAAAACACCAACCAACACCGAAACCCACCACCACCAAAGAACACCGTTCCGACACTCGTTCCTGGTAGAGATATTCGCGTTGAGCAGCGGCGGTCGGCGAGATCGTTGATTACAGTTGGAGGTGTTGAGCAGCGGAGGTATTTTGGAGTACAAACATAGATGCTCTCCGGCGAATTCGACGGTTACAAGTGCTTCACTGTAGAATCTCTCCGGTAATTTCACTTTACAATCGCCTCCGGTGTACAACATCACTGGAAATTACACATTTCAATTTCCGGTGGCGATAGAGGTGTTCTTTGGTGGTGGTGGTGGTGGCCTGCCCGTGGTGGAGGTGTTCTTTGGTGGTGGTGGGTTTTGGTGTTGGTGGTGTTTTGGTGTTCAGGGGTGAATGTGAGAAGTGGCGGAGGTGAGATGGTGGTGTTGGGTGTTCGGTGGTGGAGGTGAGATGGTGGCGAAGGTGATATGGTGGTGGTTGTGCTGGTTGTTTGGGTGGTAGAGTTTTTTAGGAGATAAGAAGAAGAAGCTGATGATAATGAGCTGGACTGAATGGACGAAATTGCCCTCACGTGCCAAGCACGTGGGGTGTTTTAACAGAGTTATTTAACTGAAGTTAGGGCAGGGGACCAAGCGAGTTCATTTTTTACAAGTTTGGGTACCACGAGTGTAAATAGTAAACCACTGGGACCAACGCTGAAATTTTTGGAAACCACAGGGACCAACCAAGCATTTAACTCTTTACTATTTGTTTAGTTCTTTTGGTCAAAGATGAGCAAATGGCACCGAGTATCAGTATCAAACCGGTATTGAATTTATTGACCATAATATTTTTGATATCATTTGGTACCTACTTTTGACGTTTTCGGTATTGTTTCTTATCTTCAAGGTACCAGACTGTACTGTACCGGTACCTTTTTTTGGGATTTTCGGTATTTGTATTTTCTGTATCGATACCGAACCGAGCTCATCCCTAGTTTCAGGCAAGAGACCTTTTTTTTGGGATTTTCGGTATTCGTATTTTCTGTATCGGTGCCGAACCGAGCTCATCCCTAGTTTCAGGCAAGAGCCCAAGGCCCACTAAAAGTTGAAAACTAATCTCAAAAATTTTTAAATATATTCTTATGTACTAAATGCTTCATGTTCTTTTTACTCTTTATTGGATTTATTTACCATCCATTCATCCTATTTGAGACAGATTAAAAACTTCAAAATCCGGAAGCACTCCAAGATTTGAAGAGAGTTGATGATGAAACCAAGAAGAAAACAAGAAGGATCGGGGGATGGAAGCTCTAGGCCGCTCCCGAACATTGCCTCGTTAACTTTTTTTTTTGTTTAAAAGTAAAGGTTATATAATAATGTTATAATTATAACTTTCATATATTTTTTAACTTTTTGGTGTCAACTTTTATACCAAATATATTTTATTTAAATGTGTTATATTAATTGTATATACATTATATTTCATCATTGATGTTTATTCATTTAATCTTTTTAGTGTTCCTTTGAATGTTCAAGAGATGGTTTGAATATTCTTGAAAACCACCATATCCAACCACATTGATACATTATTCCATTATCAATTTATCATAATCATCCACACCACACACCATCACCCATCATCCCCACCACATCCACCATCATCATTAGCAATTTAACTCAAGCTAACCATCACTCTCTTCACAAGTCCAATGATATTCATTTTTATTGTACTTGTTAGGTATTTTTATTGTATTTATTAATTAATATCAACCTTTTGGTTTTATATGTATACATATACTACATTGACACATTAAAATCTTTAATGGGTGTCAATTTATCATCCAGACAGATTTTCACCGGTACAAATGAAGACGGTTTTAAAACACTCAACATGACGTTATGTAGCCCGTTTTGGCTTGACTTGTCGAATCTGGTTCTGAAAAACAGTTTCTACATGACATATTTTCTGAATTGTTGTATTGACATGACTATGACGCATACATTTTTGTTGTTAAAATCACAACCGAGCCCTCATTTCCGCATCGACAACATACCCAACAAACATATACACCAAACAACGATCACATACACCAACTTCACCAATAAACACACACCAAACAACCGATCACCGATCCATTTCACCACTTCCTTCTCTAGCAACCTCTACAACCCATCATAGACCTAATTCAGTGTGCACCTATAGGTTGTGTATATCACAAAAATGATCATATGCACACATACACACATGTATATGTATTTCGAAGACTTTTCTGAAAACGAAGAGAAACTAAAGAGCAGAAAAGATCACTTTAGAGAATGTACATGCAATACTTTGTGTTCAAAATTATTCACTTAGAAGTGATGCCGAAAAAATGTAGGACAAGGGTGGAACCTTAAACACAACAAATGCTTTGGGCATAAAATTACATTCCAGACTCTTCGAGGAGTTTAAGAATGTTATGTTCAGGTGCACTGATTGATGGTAGTATCATCCGGTTTGTTCGAGGTCGAGCTTTTGTTCTAGGTGTCTCGGGTTCAGGTGGGCCCGCTGTTTCTTCCTGTGTTACAGCCAAATCGGGCCTCCTTTGCACCCCTGCAGATACGCGCTCTTTCCATATTCTTCCATCCTTTTATGTGACAAAAACAAATATTCAGCAAACACTATCCAAAAATAAACTACAAAACACATAGATTCTCGGATAAAATGTTCAGGAATGCATATCCAAATGACTAGGGAGTGAGCGAATGAACTACATTTTGATCTTCTATCGTTGAGGTAGCGTTTAGAGTAAATTATGGCATGTTCATATTTAACGTATGGTCATTTCTTTTTTTTATAAATTATACGTATGGTCCCATTTTTCACGATCAATAACACTTTTGGTCCTTTTTACTACCTGGCATATAATGTGAAATGACCACTTTACCCTCATACTCAACAAAAAAATTATAAGCCTCAACATAGGATTTTAAACGAACCGAATGTTCAATGAACAGTTCGTGAATTGTACGGCGGGAAGTTCGTTTATGTTCATTCGTTTAATAAATGAATGAACACGAACAAAAAAAATCGTTCGTTTAGTTAAATGAACGACATGAACAGAGGCCGCGTACATTCATTTATGTTCATTTGTGTTCGACACATTAGTGTATTTAGTTTTTATATTTTATTTAAAATGCTTCAAAATTCCGACAAAAAAATATATAATAAGTATTAGTGTATTATATATTTTGTTCATGAACGCGTGTTGTGTTCATTTGTTTCCATTTGTGTTCATGAACGTTCGTTTGCGGCTGTTGCCTAAAATTAACAAACGAACACTAACAAGTTCATTTCCTTAATGAACGAACCTGAACATAAACATAAAATCTCGTTCGGTAAGTGTTCATGAACAGTTCGTGAACACATATATTTCCTTAACAAACGAACACGAACAAGGTCTTGTTCGTCAGGTTCGTTTGCAGCCCTAGTCAACAACACCTCTTCCCCAAAAAAGAACATTAAACCTTTCTGTTAATGAATATAACTAAACATGTTACTGATCGGTGAACGTGAGGATTATACTGTAAACTTACTGTACTACTACTATTTATTTAGAGCTTGCCTTTGGAAATTTTTGGTTGACTTTGAAGGTCAAAATGTTGCTAATTCTATGAACATGTGATTCAACTAAATCCCAACCAAATGATTTCAAGCAGAGAAACACAAACAATATTATATACATCAAATATTTATAAGCATATGCAACAAAACGAGTATGATGTGCACTTACATTGAGGATTGAAGGTTCAGGCAACGGGCACGGAATGGGTTCATCTAAGTCAAGAGGTTCAGTAGGACGGTCAACCGGTTTAAACTCGACTGCAACTTCGATTCCATGATGAGATGTAGACATAACTCCTGCGACGCTCGTAGCTTCTGTAGTAACTGTATCCTGGGGTATAACTACCCTTTGTTCCTTCACAGGATTAAGCAACCAAACACATACGCAAAAACAAAGTCAACCAACCAATTTGACCCCAAAAAAAGAGATAATCGAAAAATGAATCTATTTTATTCAAAGATTTTTTAAAAAGTCATAATAATTAGATAATTAGTTCCAAAATGTGGAAAAACTTGCTTGTGCAAACACCTCTATCAACTATTAAATCTTGAATTACAGGGATTCAAAGTCAATGGTTTCAAGACTCAAACTTGACATGAAATTTTACTTTTTTTCTCTCTCTAAAATGTTAAATTTTATCACAAGTTTATACAGTTACCTCCAACAACTGATCTTTTTACTTAAAACCAAACAATTCTCATGAAATTTGACTTTAATATAAGCTCATTTGACTTTCAAAAGTCAAATATGGTAAAGTTACATAACAAAACCAATAATTTGACTAATGAACATCACACAGTGAATCATAAATCCCATCTCCCACAATTCAGATTCTTTAACTACCAAATTAACAAAAAAAAATCAACATACTAAACCAAAAGTCAAACGGTCAAACCCCCAATTCATACTTATACCCTCAAATGTCAACGCAAATTGCTCAAAATACAAATCCAATCAATAACTTTCAACAAAAACAAAACAGAAATCAACAGGATCCCAGTTCACAGATCAAGAGAAACAATCGATTAAAAAAATCTAACAGTAAGATTGAAGAACACCAATGAATTGTAATGAAGAATTGAAAGAAATTACAGAGAGAGAGTTGGTTCTTACGAGTGCACTTTGAGAGCGACGATGGCCGTTTCTGCTGACAGAAAATCGTGAAAAAAGACCAACCATGGTTGTTTGTTTACAGGAGGATGAATCTTGTGCTTTGCTTTCGAAACAATCAAAGGACTTGAAAGATAATTGTCAGATTGATTCAGTTTCTCTCTCTAGAGGTTGTATGGAGGTGAAGATGGACAGACAGTAGCTTGGTTTGGTGGGCTTGTTTGGATTCTCTCTGTCTCTCTCTCTTCCCCTCTCTCTCTACATATACACACATATATAAGTATTTATATACACAAATATTCTTTCTTCTTTTGTTTTTAAACCTTTGATAATCATGTGCGGGTGCGGCTAAAATGGATCATTTAACGCAACGAATGAGCTTGTGGTGGAGTAATAAGGTTGAGATATATGGTGTTTCAAATGATTAAGGTTCGATTTCTGCCTTCACCATTTAGTTTTGGCGGCATCTGGTGATGATGCGAGACTAGGAGAATAGGCGTAGATCGCTAGTTCGATACTTGAACTGAGCGGGTTTTACCTTGCTGCACGTCGTGCCTTTCGACGAGTGTTCACGGGCTTCAGCCCTAGATGAGGGTTTTATCTGATTCGAAGGCGAGTGTATCCTAATATGGTGAATTTCACCAGTAACCCATTTAGAGATTCTTTGATTAGTTAAAAAAATGGATTATAAATAAAATAACGTTACCAAAAGCTTTCGGGTTAATTTCTACATAATTGTATTTATCCTACAAAATCTATAAATTATTGTTATACTAATAATAATGATAATAATAATAATAATAATAAAAGCTTTGTTGCCTAGTGGTATATTAGTATTAAGATATGTTAAAAGTTGTCGTTTTCATGAGCTTATATCACACAAAATATGTAAATTTTAAAGTATGTTTGATGTGTGTATGAGTTTGCTGTTTCGAAGAAAAAAAACATAATGGTGTAGAATGAACATATATTGGATCTATTGTAACCAACCTTGGATGTATTTTATGTTCTCAATTATAATTCTTTTTTAAAGTTTGTGATCATACTTTTAAAAGTTGACGTTGAGTTTGTCAGCTTTTGTAATTGGTAAAGTATTTAGATCTCTTAGTGAATCGTGAAAATATCACGATCAATCTAAAATATTTCAATGAAACTGTCAAAAATTCAATTGAAGTGTTGCAGACTCTTAGGCACAATCCTCTTACTCATAAAGTTGAAGTCAATGTATTTGATGTTGCATCCGACTCCAAGTCGGGCTCTGTTGTCAAATTGAGTTGCATCTTGCATTCTCAAGGTATATCTGAGCTACAACGCATAAATAACTCCCGACCCTCCAAGGCAGTAGCCTCAGGAACACTCTTCATTCCTCCAACGCTTAAGTGACATTTATGTTAACATAAGTACGTATACAATATATTTACAACATGTAAAGGGATGATACAATATATTTACAATAGTTAAAAGGATGAGAGATAAAGAAGGAGTTGACCAAGGCGATTAGGCGAAGCTCCCTAAAGGACAAGAACCTGATATGGGAGAAGCTCTCCACATGAACAGGAGGTAAGAGGGTAAGCTATATTTACTATTAGGTAAATCTTACATAATGCAAAGGTCGACTCGGACCAAATGAGCCTAACACTATATTTACTAGGCTTATATATTAGACCAAGGTCGGAGTTTACGTCATGGGTATACATATCAACTCAAATTCCTAA
Source organism: Scalesia atractyloides (assembly GCA_947069175.1). Taxonomy (NCBI): domain Eukaryota; kingdom Viridiplantae; phylum Streptophyta; class Magnoliopsida; order Asterales; family Asteraceae; genus Scalesia; species Scalesia atractyloides. The sequence continues at coordinate 75,698,540 of CAMTDV010000009.1, read as the reverse complement.
AATATTTGAATGTTTGTGTATTTAATTATTCTAGGAAACAAGTACCTCGCAAAATTGTGTATGCTTCCAAAAATGTAAATATGAAACTCCTTTTGTTAAGAAAAATGGCCCATTAAAGGAAGTAGGTAAAGTAACGACCAACACAATATTAAACAGGGGTGGACCTAGGTTATAGTATCTGTGGACGGCGCACCCCTTGAAAAAAAAATAGTGTATTTTATAGGCAAATATCCTAACTGCACCCCTTGAAATGTCAGTTAAGACCCACGTTCGCACCCCCAGTAGATAATTTCTGGATCCACAAGAGTAATGTGATATGGTGATAATGACCCATGTTTATCACATTGTTAAAGTTAGTTGATTACATAACACCTCATATGATTAGTATTTAGTTAAGTAGGGGAAGGTTAACGTACAATAGCTCCTTAACGTGCGAATCGTACGCGACCTAATTACGTATGTTATAAAATTCAAACCCTAATCACCCATAGGTTAAACACAAAATCACACATGAACAAACACATAAATCACACATAAGAAATCCCTAATTGCGCACGTTGTCAAAAAAATCACACATGAGTAAACTTAATACGCACGTTATTTGGTGGCGCGTACTCTTCGCATGTAATGGGACAATTGTATTTTAAACTTTTTCTAGTTAAGTAAAAGATAAATTAAGACTCATTATTCAAATAACTGAATAATACTTTTTATGAATATTGGTTTTAGGTAACCTCAACTTTCACCAATTGACTGATATTACTTTCAACTTTCGATATGTACCAAACCACTCCCAACTGTCAACTTATTTTCCTCTGCACTCCCAAACTAACTGAACCCTAACCCAATTAGCTGATGTCAGATGCTTGATGTGTGCAAAATGCAACATATAAATTACATCAATTGAGGCATAAAACGAACCCTTTTTAGTACTAATGTTGGAAAAAGCACGTTTCTTTGTTCCTTTTGCATTTTCAATAAAAAAAGAGCATAAAAGAACGAAAGAAGCAAATAAGCAGCCAAAACCAACATAAATACAAAAAGAAGGAATAACAAACCATGCCCGACCCCTCAGCAACACCCCAAAAGACAAAAAAAAAAAAACAAAGTTACAGAAGACGACCACGGGCCGTGTCCATCCAACACGGGGCGTGGCCAGACCCTAGACAAAACCTGCAGAAGCTTCTACGGCCACCACGGGGCCGTGCCCAGGCCAACATGGGGCGCGGTCAACTATAAGATTTGCAGGATCCAGATAGTACAGCGAACAGTTGACCACGGGGCCGTGCCCAGAGGCCACGGGGTCGTGTGGGACCCTCTGCTGTTAGATGCAATTAATGAAGAAAGCTAAGGATGATGGCCACGGGCCGTGCCCACTGGACACAGGGCCGTGGCCGGGCCTCTGTTTTGACTACAAATAGGGGTGCTTGGTTCCCTTCAAAGGCATTCCTTGGCAAACCACTTCTCTCTCACTTTGTCACCACTCCACCACCACTACAACACCAACACCCACCACCATCATCCATCTTCCATCTTTAGAGTGTGTAGTAGTCTCTGGATCCAAGATTGATTGTAAGGGTTTTTGTCAATCAAAGGCCATGCTTGGCTAATCTCTTACATCACTTGGTGAAGACAAGTCTTTAATGTATTACTTTTGATTTTTAATCTTTCGAAACTTTTTATTTGGGTTTGTATTAGTGACTTTAATAACTAGTTTCTTATGTTGAAAGTGAATTTTCCTACCTTTTCTTCATGATGTCATTATTTTGCTCATTCGTGTCTTTACGGTCTATATAAAGCGCGTTAACTAACCTGGTAGGGGGTTAGAAGGGTGGTTTGGTAAAATTCGTGTCTTGTTCAGTGTATAGATCCTGCAAGGACTTGGTTCGAGCTTATTAGGACCTCCTTCAATACCCTAAAGGTATTGGATGGCGGGGGTGCGAACGGGTTGAACCCCTCATATGTAAAATACTATTAATATTTTAAACCGGCTACTTGGGATTGTATCCTTGCTGACTCAAACCACTTAGCCGAGGGTAACGTCACCTTCAAAAGAGGGGCCTACCACTTTTTGCATTAATAACTTACTTAATTGTCTTCCAATATTCCGACCCTTTGGGATTGTATCCCTGCTGACTCAAACCACTGGGTTGAGGGTAATGTCACCTTCAAAAGAGGGGCCTATTACTATAACTAAGATAATCTCTTAAAAAGTCCGAAAGTGCGAAAATTATCAAAGGATACGTTAAAGTAAGTTGGATCCAAGTGATTCTATCTTGTCTACCTTTTCTTTTTATTTTATTTATCTTCTTATTTTTATTTTTAATTTTTGTATTTGAAACTTTTATCAAAAATTTAGATTGATTAGACGTTGACGATAAACCAGTATTAAAAGCTCTTGTGTCCTTGGACGATCTCGGTATTTTAACAACGCTATACTACGCTCACGATGGGTGCACTTGTCCAAGTGTGTGTTTAGTGTTAGTATAATATCGTGTTTTATAAATTTAAAACTTGACTAATGCGTAAAATGAACTTCAAATAAAAACAAAAAATATAGTACGCTCAACGCACACCAATGCCACGTCATCAAAAAATGCCATGTCAACAACCACATCACCTGCCACGTCATAAAAAAATGTCATGTCATCTACAACATCAGCAGTCACGTCATCGAAAATGCCTTGTCAGCAACCACATCACCTATCACGTTATTAAAAGTGCCATGTCATCTGCAACATCAGCCGCCACATCTAAAAATTGCCACACCATCTGTCACATCATCAAAAATTGCCATGTCAGCTGCTATGTCACCAAACAAAGTGTCACTTCAACAAAAAACTAACTGGGTTAGAGTTCAGTTGGTTTAGGAGTGCTAGAGGAAAATAAGTTGAGAGTTAGGAGTGGTGTTGTACAAATTGAAAGTTGGAAATGATATCGACTAATTGGTGAAAGTTGAGGGTTATTTAAACCCAATATCTTTTATATATATATATATATAACTCAAAATTTTAGGTTTGAACCTTGAGTGTTAGGAGGGGTAGGGGCACTCCCCTAGTGATGAAAATTCTTCACTCACAACATCTAATCAAGTTCCGTCACATCATCGAGCTTCATTCCATCACTAGTGATGGATTTTAGTGAAAATGCCCATCACTATTGATGGTTTCTTTTTAATTTATAAATTGACAATAAAATTATAAATTATAAATTTGATTTAAATAAAAAACAATATTTCTAGACATACAACTTAAAAATAAACATATAAAAATAAAAAGATATATAAACAAAACCTACTCTTCGTCTAAATCTGAAAATTCCAAACCTAAAGAACCTACATGTTCAATTAAATCATATCTCAACTGAAAGTGAAGATCTTCATTGCACAAGTCTTGCTGGACATTTTCGGGAACATGAGCTTGTGTAGGAGGATCCGACACCCAGTCTGAAGATATTGCACGTCCATCTTCTTTAATTGGCATATTGTGTAATATGATACATGCATATACTATGCTATGAATTGTTTTTTATTCCTCGCACGAACCGGTCGGTTTAGTATCCCACATCTACCCTTTAAAACACCAAAATCCTTCTCAACATCTTTTCTTGCCGATTCTTGAAACTTCTTGAACGTCTTTTCTTTAACCTCGACAGGAAATGAAGGAGCTTTCACAAAAAAACAAACCATGATGGGTAGATACCATCCACAAGAAGAAAGCCTCGTCTGTAATATCTTCCGTTAACAAGAAATTGACAGAAAGGTGCGGTACCATCTGTTACACTTTGAAACAACGACGATGTGTACAAAACATTGATGTCGTTGTTTGAACCAGGGACACCAAAATATGAATGCCAAAACCATAAATCATTCAACGTCACCGCTTCAAGTATGATGGTTGGTCTTTTGATGTCACCCCTAACATACCCCCATCGCAACTCTCTTGGACAATTTCTCCATTCGATATGTGTACAATCGATGCTACTGAGCATCCCTGGAAAATACCATCTAGCATCATGCGCGATGTAAATACGTGTGATGTCGTATCTCGTTGGTTTACATAGAAACTCTTTGGCATACAATTTAATGATCGTGTTACAAAAAGAATTGCAAACATTCACGTGAAGTTGTCCGACATAGCAAAGTATTCATCAAATTGTTCGGGAGGGTTACCTGTCGCTGGTTGGCGAATGGCGGATGTGCATTTTTATATCGGCGTGAAACTTCGTTTGCCTCACCCGTCATAACGTTCTTGAAACCATTCTTCGCTTGCTTTGATATCTCCTACAATCTTTAAAAATTAATCTTTTGGTAAACGAAACCGATCTCGAAACGTTTCGGCATTGTAGACCGGATTCTCCACAAAATATCCTTCATTAACACTTCGTTGGCATGTATTGTATACGATCACGATCCACCATTTTCTTCTTTGGGCGGCTCGAACTTTCAAGTTCGTTATACACCTTCTCGAAAAATTCAAGCGTGTCATTGTCGGAAGACGTATCACTATCGGTGTCCATCGAAAACGAATCCGTAGGAAATTCCATTTTTAAAATTAGAAGATAGAGAGTAGAGATGTATTTTTGTGAGTTAAAAGATTGTATTTTTTTATGGGTTGAAAGAATGTAGGGTGTGTATATATAGAGATGAGATGGTAAATTTTTATAAAAAATCTTGTTTCAAACGGTAACATAACGTTCAAATTTCAAATCTTCACGCGTGATAGTGGCCGCGTGTTGTCGGATTCATGCGTTGTCGGATTAAGCGACTGCGGTGTATCACGTGCTTTCACGCGTGATGTTTCCTTCACAACGGAGCGGCCCACCCCCTTACAACTTTATTATTCTGTAAGTTCATAATATTTCTTTTCTTTCTTCTTATGTGTACTTTTAATAGAGTTTTAAATATGGGTAAACAAATAAACTTAACAGTTGATCTACATGTAACTCATATAAGATAATTCGACTATAACTATTACTTAAACATCTAAAATGAGGGTTGGTTAAGCAAAACAAAGAAAGTTTTTAGATCATAATAAAAATTACATTTCCTTTTCGGTAATCTTTCTTACATTTTCAAATCAAATATATTTGTACAACCTTAATCCTTCTCATGTGCTCAACATTGGTTGACCCAAATTCGGTTACAATAAGAAGCATGACCCGGTAAACGGGCCAGTAGATGTATTCCCATTCTAGGCGTAACATATGGGCTCTTGCTAAATTTGGTTTAATCGGCGAGTTTAGACTTGATACCCTTGAGAGGATAGAACCTTACATTGGTACTTCGACTAGGGTAATCTTCTAAGAAACATCGGTTCAAATCCTGAGAGGATAGAACCTTACGTTGGTATTTCGACCGGGGGTAATCCTCTAATATCTTCCTTAATCGGTACAACCGTGATCTCTTGTGAGTAATCTGCAAAACTAACAACACCGTTAGCTCGTTAAGAGGAGAAAGTAGTACTTCTCTTAACCAGGCTCCGGCATGAAAATAAGTAACTGTTCTTTTTATAGAGAGAAAGAAAAACAGTGTGTGTGTTTAGACTGAGAGCGTAGAAGTTGGAATCCTTAAACCTTTGATAGAGGTTGGTATTTATAGCCGAAGGGTTATAGAAGGGGATGGGCTCATGGCCAGATGTCACTTTCAATGAATATCCATTTGGTCCCATCTGATCCAAGTATGGGTATGATTTTGCGCACGCATGAGTTGGATCATGACAATGCGACATGCACGACATTTGAGACTATACCCCTTCACTCATCAATACCATGTTTGCTAAGGTGCTGTTTGTTTTTTCAGAGGTAAAAGTCTGTAGTATGCGGACCACATCTGAAGACATCTGTAGCAGAAGAGGTGGACCAAACCTCTGCAGTCTGCAAGGAGAAGAGTGTTTGTTTTTTTTTACTTCTACAAAAACCTCTTCTCTTCTCACAACACACACAACACAGAACACAAAACACTCCTCTCTCTCTGCCTTCATCTACCACCACCATCACAACCATCCGTCACCACCTCATCTACCACCGTCCACCTGCCACCACCACAACCAACAACCACCGTCAACACCTTCGCAACCACCACCACCACACATCCACCCCCGCTGCGAGCTGCAAACCACCCACCCCCGTCGCAACCACCACTATCTCACTTCCACCTCCTCCACCGAACACCCACTGCCACCACCGTCACCGGAAACCCACCACCACCACCATGAAGATGGCTCAGGTCTGCGATGAAGATGACAGTGGATTTGGGGGTTTTGTTTGCAGATGAAGATGATGGTTGGTGGGTTTCGATTTGGGGGTTTTGTTTGCAGATGAAGATGATGGTTGGTTGTGTGACACCCGGCTATTTAGGCTGTCCCGTACAAATGTAACACGTGTCATGAATGAATAAAAGGCCGTATTTGATTATTTATGATGTTGTATATGGTATTTGATGTGTTGGTAAATCCAAAGTTTGATAAAAATTACGTTGGCAATATTAAGATAAACGCTTATCGCGTAACGATTAAAATGCGAAACGAACGTCGGTGACCGCCGAATAATGTTAAAATCCCAAAAAGTAGTCAGTTATGAGTTAAATAACATATTTAATCATAATCTTGAGGAAAAATTATTTAAAACGCTAAGAAACTCTATTTTTCGAGTTTAAGCGCGTACTGCGCGATACTGCGCGTATCTGACAAAATACTGTCAACACAGCCAGTTCAGGGCAACCAATAATTATTATAGTAATAATTTGACAAGTTTATTTATACAGTTAGATAAAAATAAACTAAAACGCTTAAAATCCCTATTCTGCGAATTTAAGCACGTACTGCGCAACACAACGTGTATACTGCCAATTACCGACAACGTAACTGGTCCTGACAAATAAAATATTGGTTAGTAATATTTGGTGTGTTTATTTTTATAGAGCGCTGAAAATAATTTAAAACGCGTTAAAACGCAGTTAAAACGCTAGATAAAACACCCGGTATCCAGTAAAATACCAGTTTAAAGCATATATATGTATATATGTGTGTATATAGAAGAGATTAGGAGGGAGGTGGCAGCCATTTGAGTGTGTTACCTTCTCTCTCTTGCCATATGTGGTGAAATCTCTAAACCTAATCATGAAAATCTTCCAATATCTCCATAAAACAAATTCCAACACCCACAAAAATCTTCATCTCTCTCTCTCTTGCTTATACTCGGCCGAACACACACTACACTTTCAAAAATTTGAAGATCTTGAAGATCCATACTCATGCAATCTTGTTTCAAGTCCATTTGAAGATCTAAAGGAATTTTGAAGGTGTTTACTAGAAGGTGCAAGCTCCATACCACCATTTTCATCAAAACCCACTAAGAATCTTGAAGGTATAACATATTATTTTTCAAATCTTGTTCTTGATTCGTAGTGATGATGATAGCCATGGAAGTTTCTCTTATTCTTGGATATAAACACTAACTTAAAAATAATAACAAATGGGTTTTCAAAGAAAATGAATATGGATAAGTGTATGTATGTATGTAGGGTCGTAGGTATGTATGTATATACATATGAGATTGAGTTTTGATTTTGTTGAATGATTTTTGTTAATATGATTCTTAAAAGTTTGATGAATGCATGAACAAAAAGGTGTCATACAAGAAGGTTCTTTGATTTGAAAAGGTGAATGCAAGTTAAAAAGTGAACTTTTGGAAGCATGTATGTATGCATATATATGTGGCCGTGTATATATATATGTATATATACATGCATGTAAATCTTTGATGATAATAAATTTAGATGTGTAAGAATATGTATATATGTCTTGCATTTATGATAAATGATTGAAGGATGATTATGTGCATGATGGTGTTCTTGAATGTTTGAACATGAATTAAATATGTGTTGAAAGTATTTAAGTTCATGCAAGATGACGATGATGTGATATACATGCATTAGATGCTTGTACATAGGCATGCATGAGGATATATGGACATGAAATGGTGATTAAAAGGTGATATGATAAAGATGATTTTAATCAGGTTATAAACTCTAAAAATAATGTTATTTGAAGTGTAAAATAGCATGGAACTTTGACATAAAGTTTAGTAGCTTTGCATGTTGTACCATGTGCTTAAAAGTGTTATAAAATACATGAAATCGCATGATTTATGTGCCTTACACAAAAACTGCAGTAATCTGATTATAACCATCATTTTATTCAGTATATAACATGTATTGTGTTAAAATATGAAGTTGTTTTGAGTTCGGATGGTTATGGTAACGTTTGACGCAAAACTATGCGGTAAAAACGGTAAAAGTCGCCTTTTTAAGAGGGTTTTAATGGAACTGTTTTAGATCAGTAAATAAACGATATTTTTGATATAAATATAAGTATTTTAACTTCTATTAAGTTTATTTGGTGTTTGGTTAGTCATACGTGACTTCCGACGCCCGAAAACGTTACCGAATCACTAAAATACGCATTTTTCAACATACACTAGAATGGGTTGTTAATGGATGAACCTTATGTGTTTAAGTGTGTTATGTGATTTGAATATGTGAATATGATAATATGTTAAGTGTTGACATGATAGCGAAAAATTAAGACTATGTTGCATTGTATTTTAAACGGTTAGAATGGTAAAATCGGTTAAATATGTAAACCTTATTGTTGTCGAGCATGAAAATTTATACATATGTTAACTAAATAAGTCATTTCATGTATGCATGCTTTAAAAATGATAAGTGTATGAGTTAACGAGATTTCGCGTATTATTATGTTGTGAAAATGTGCACGTTTATGTATATATATTACGACACGCAAATCGTAGATATATAGTATTTATAAACGGGAGTGTAACGGATAAAACATTAAGGTCACCAATAAAATCGTTCAAGTTGCAAAATCTTAAATATATATATAATATATATATATATGAATCATATATATATTAATATGCCAACATAATTAAAAATAATAACTTTTCAAGAAAATCTCAAAGTTATGTGAAAATTCTAAGTATTGGAGAAACTTAGGAATCTAAATATTAATAAAAGACTACAGTTAATGCCACATGTCAATACCTCCTACAATCCAATTTTTTTTATAAAATTTAATTTTTTATTTGTTTTGGTTTTTATATGTATTAAAAAATTTAATATCACGTTTGTCTAAACAATACAATCTTAATTTTAAATTTCCTTTTATCTTATTTTAAAATTTTCCTTTATCTTCTATTAATATGATTTAAAATTTGTTTTGGTTCTATTTTTAAATTTAAAACACGTTTATCTATACAATACAATCTTAATTTTAAATTTCCTTTATCTTATATTTCATGATTTAAAATTTGTTTTGGTTTTATTTTTAAATTTAAAATTTAGTTTATTTTATATTTTCACTCTAATCTATAAAAAATAGTCGTGAGTTTTTTTTCAAGATTTTTTATGAGATTGATGGTATTCTTAAACGAAATTTTTATTATTTATCGTAACTTCTTATCATTATCAGATTGATTTATCATCAGATTGATAGTTCCTTAAAAAAATCATTCTTTATCGTAACTTTTATCTTTAAAACTCTAATATTTTTTTATTTATTTTATTTTATTGGATATTTTAACTATTATTTTTCGTAATTATTAAATTAAACGCAAGAAGCAACAATTATATACATATGGTGACTTTAGGTTTTTATTTTTCTTTTTGTTATTTTGTTATTATAATTAGTTTTAACCTATTTTGTTTTAATCTTGTAATTTTAAAGATTGTCTTTCATAAGATTATGAATATAGTGTTACAACATGTTTGTTTTAAACTGCATTTGATATCACTTTTTTCAAAATTTTGTTGCGAATTACACGCGTTTGAGAATTAGGTTATAAACATATGTATTACATGGTTTGAGGATAATTATTGTATAATTTAATAATGAATGCATAAATTTCCATAACTAAATTATTTTCATACATACAACTTGAAGGGTAGTGGAGTCACCAAACCATGGAAATTTGCTTCTGGTCGTGACTTCATCACTCTGATACTGTGGTTTTTCTATTTGAGAATATCAAAATATACTTATAAAAAAAGTTAAAATAATATATATATATAAAAGTTATATATAACAAAAATATAATCATAATCAAATCATAACAAAGCAAAGCAATGTAAAAAAAGTAGTAACATAAAGCGAACGTGGATCCATAGCGTCTTAGCCACTTTACAATAGATTGGAAAGTTAAAATAATATATAAAATTTATATATAACAGAAATATAATCAAAATCAAATCATAACAAAGTAAATCCATGCAAAAAAAGTAGTAACGTAAAGCGAAGGTGGATCCATAGTGTCTTAGCAACTCCATAATAGATTGGAAAGTTAGATAAGAGTATAATTGTTTTATAATAAATGACTTATAAAAATTTTTAGACATATTTATAAGAAGCGTTTTCTGAGCTAGAATTTAGAATTATGCAAAATAATTTGGAAAGACAAATAAAATCCAATAATTAAGAAAATGTGTTTGAAAATTATTAATTGAAGTGGTTTTAGTTATAGTTAAATATGGTATGGCTACCATATATTTGCTATATTTCATTGAGAAACCTAAATATGACATCTATCTCGGGCCTATATATGAGCAAATTACTAAATACCAAAATACTAAGTTACAAACTTATTAAGTTATAAAATTTGTATCCTTAACCCGTGTAATACACGGGTCTATATCCTAGTTTTGTAATATATTGATTATTAAATCGTGCATACGTATGTTAGGACGTGTAGAATTAAATTGTGGGATTGCGCTATTTTAAATACGCACCCAAATATGAGTGTCACTGAACCCCTCTTTTTACTGTTTTAGTGTATGTTTTGGGGGAAGAACACGCCTTAAAAGGATAAGTATACGTTTTCGTATAAAATATGCCTTTGATTAAACTATAAATATATTTTCGTGGAAAATATGATTTGGAAATTATGTGATATGTTTTTGGAGAAAAACATGGTTTTGGATATAAATATGTTTCGGGATGAAACGGATTTTGGAATAATGACATATGCGTTTCGGGGATGAAATGAGGATTTTACGGCGTTATGGGATAGAACAACCGTGTGGATTTAAAATGTTTAAATCTGAAGTTGTAACGAATTGGCCCGGTCTCAAGAGAGTGAGTATCGGGATTAGGCTTACGTTTCGGTGGGGACGTCGGGGATTCGTACAACGTGTTATATTAAATTTTATCATTTTAGTAGGATATATATATATTGTTCATACGGTTGGCACCTTGGGTGACCCATTGCGGGCACTTTGCGCAAACTTAGCCATTTAATCATTAATATTGCGTGGAATTGTTGATAGATCTATCGGGTTGACAACCCCGTCGCGACCGGTAGCTCCGTGTCATGTCAAGCGACGAATTTATATTCTGTTATTGTCTAGCGTTGATTATACCCTTAATGTTAATATATAGCTCGCAATGTCTTGCAAACTTACGAATATGAACAAATGGATGTTAAAAATAAATTTAATATGTGAAACTTGGGAAGATGCTTAGTTCGGAGGTTTCGGGGAAACGCTTGCGACGGCTGACTCATGGATTTTATAAAGGAAAAAAATTGAATTTCGAAAATATTATTTGGATGTTTTGAAAATAAACACATAATTAGAAAGTTTTCCTTGTTTTAAATTTGAATATGTGAGCTCACCCTCCTTTGTGTTGACACTTGATTTTAACGTGTTCTTCAGGTACTTGAGCATGGCTTCGGAATCTTTGGCGTATCTTGTGGTTGTGATGCATGTTTGTTTAATAATAAACTTTGGACACTTTTAAAACTTATTTGGGACCGACTGTATTAAGATCCATAAGGATCAAGACAACTTAACTATGTTATGGTTGTGGTTTGTGTTTAATTTGGAATCAATGTTTTAATTAAGTAATATGTCCAAAATTAACGATGCATCGTCCACTAAGATATTTATGGGCACCAACTTCTATCACCATTAGTTTGTATTTCAGCTGCGATGTTTTTGGGGTGTTACAGGTTGGTGGGTTTCGATTTTGTTTGCAGATTAAGATGATGATTTGGAGAGGGTTGAGGTCTGGGATGAAGATATGGCGGTGGTCGACAGGTGGTGGCAGAGATGTGGTGGTGGAGGTGGTGGCGGAGATGTGGTGGTGGAGGTGATGCAGAGAGAAGAGGGGGTGGTGGTCTGTGTTTTGAATGGCAGAGAGAAGGGGAGAGAAGAGGTTTGAAGACTTATGGACATGTTTGCGTGGGGAAGAAGTGGGGAAGAGGTTTTTGGTGAGAATCTCTTTAAGAAAACAAACAAGCTGTAGGACCCAAAGGTCTACGTGCGTCTGCGCGACGCAGACATAAGTGCCCAGAAGAGCTTTTCTTCGAAAAACAGCACCGTAGTCTACCCGTTGATGAAAGAGAGAATGGCAAAGAGAGTGGTGGTGGTAAGAAGTCATGTCAGTAGTGGTGATGGGTGGTGATGGATGTTTTGTTCTATGAAGAAGATCGGGGAGGGATGCGGTTGGGTATTATACTTGTTATTTAGTTAATTTAATATTAATAAGGTGGGTTTCATATGTTCATTTAGTTTTAATATTTTTTTGTTTATTATAAATGGTACATAAATAATTTCACACGCACTTAACTAGAAAATTTAACGCATATCCAATGTGAAGGTCATGTGTGTTGCAAATGCATACCACAAGGAACATCTATGTAATTTTGGATTATTTGTGAAATCCGTATAAACCATAGGGACCATCCATGTAAATAACTCAAAGAGTAAGATAGTAATCTTAACAGGGTTGTCCGAAAAGATTGTGGCACATAGCATACTCAAATTTAGATTGAAAAAAGATCGTTTGATGGCTAAGTTTGAAACTAACCTGAGCTAGTTTGGCTCGCTCATTAACTCGGGTCGGTTAGCTCGGATATTTTATTTTATATACATATCATATGTTATAATAATGATTATTATTGGATGCATTTAGAAGTTAGGAGTATAGTTGGATATCTATGGTATATTTGAGGTTGATTAAGATGCTGATAAACTTATATTGTATTTCGTTTAAGTTTGTACTTATTTTGTATTTGATTGAACTTGATTTTGACTTATAATGTTTTTAAGTTGAACTTATTTTGGATGTGTTTTTTTAAACTATTAAAATGATATTTTAGACTATTGAATTTTAAAAGTTATGCGTTAAATTCGAGCCTAGCCAAACCAAGCCAACCAACCTAGTTAAAAACCAAGCTAAGTTCAAGTATAGATTTTTAGCTTAATTTCAAATCCAAACCAAACTACTAAGTTCATAATCCAATCAAATTGAGCTTTAGCTCGTAAACAACCCTAATCTAACTAGTGACCACTTATAAAAGCTAAGTAGATGGTTGAAGACTCCTTCCTTAATTTTTGAACTACACATAAAAAGAATTCATAATTTGACCAAATCAGATGAACCAACGATGTAATGTACACAAAAACAAATATCTATATCTCATCCACTCCACACAGTACCACCCTCATCTCCAACAAACCAATAACATCATGTCACGTGGCATGCCAAATGGCCATCCATGCCCATGTAATCATCTCATCTACTTCATCATCATCCAAAATAACTCATCTTCAAAATGACACATATACCCTTTACCCTTTATAGAAACCACAACTTTGACCCCTCTCTCCCAACCTTAAAATTACCTCCAATTTTGTCCAAAACCAAGGGTAGTCATAGAAACCCATAAATCTAATACCCCCCTAAATCAACCATTCCTATACTTTCATCTGTTTTTTTTACTCTAAAGTGAGTTGTACTTTGTGTACCCTACCTATTTAAACCCTATCCCCCCCTCTCTTACTTTTCCATTATCAGAAGACATATATAACTTATAAGCCTATAGCCATATAGGTATAGTGGTATACCCCACTGATCCTTTAAAGAAAATTAACCACACACAATACACAACACAAATCTTGAATTCAAGATTGAAAGCTCTAACTTTATCTATTATCTTATACTCTCTCTCTAGAACTTGAGAAACAAGAGAGAGAAACAAACCCAACAATGGCAGTGTGCACAGTGTACACAGTCCAAGCTCTAAGCTCATCATGCTCAATCTCATCACCCACAAAACCCCACATGGGATCAACCCCAAAGCAAGTCTTTTTCTACAACAACAGTGGCAAAAAGACCAAAAGTGGCAGCAGGTTTAGAAGTGGTGAGATCACATGCTCTGGTGACACAATAGTCATAGGCCTAGCAGCTGACTCAGGGTGTGGAAAAAGCACCTTCATGAGAAGGTTAACCAGTGTGTTTGGTGGTGCAGCCTCTCCACCAAAGGGTGGGAACCCTGACTCAAACACACTTATAAGTGACACAACCACTGTCATATGTTTAGATGATTATCATTCATTGGATAGAACTGGAAGGAAAGAAAAGGGTGTGACTGCACTTGACCCTAGAGCCAATGACTTTGATCTTATGTATGAACAGGTTAAGGCTCTTAAAGATGGTGTGGCTGTTGAGAAGCCTATTTATAACCATGTTTCTGGGCTTTTGGACCCTCCTGAGCTCATTAAACCTCCTAAGATTCTTGTCATTGAAGGTTTGCACCCAATGTAAGTGTTCGTTTGTAACTTTTGGTTAAAATATTTGGTGAGTTGATCAGTGGGTTTGATGGGGTTGATCCATTGTTGAATTTTGTTAAGAAAGTGTGTGATGTGTGTTTGTTTGTGGAGGATTGGTAGAAGATGTTTGTATGGCTGAGAATATTATGATATCTTGGTAAAACTATTGGGCCATAATGAAGATAATATAAAATGATTATTTTATGGTTTATTATTATAGGAATAGTACCAAAGCGCCTGTGGACTATTACGATGTGTAAAAGGTGTTCCTCCCTACTAGACATAGAGTTTGAGTCCCGCGGTGATAAGTAAATTTAGCTGTAGATTAGATCGGTGGTAAAAAGATTTACACGAATAGTGGGTAGTTTTCTCATGACGTTTTAGATAGAGTTAAGTGTCATTTACATCCTTGTGGTTTGTCCACTTTTACTATTTCATGCCAAATTTAAAAAATGTACTATTTTCCTCTCTGACGTTTTTGAAACGTGCAATTTCAGTAAAAAAACTAACCCTAGTTAAAAAACTCAGAAAGCTCAGGGGTATAATGGTCATTTTACGTAGTGGTTTGGAGGTTGGTGCATGGTGGAGGGTAGGTAAAACCTCCGAATCACTTCAAACCACTATGTTAAATGACCGTTTTACCCATGAGCTAACTGAGTTTTTTGACTGGGGCTAGTTTTTTGGACTAAAATGATACGTTTTGAAAATATCAGAGAGAAAAATGTACAATTTTAAAGTTTAATCTGAAAGGATAAAAGTGGACAAACCACATAGACGTGACACTTAACTCTTTTATAGACGTGACACTTTAACTCTTTTAGATATTAGGATCATAGTCCTCATGATTGTATCAGCTTTGACTTTTAACTCACGTTAAAAGTTATGTCAACTTTTTACGAAAGAACCGTTTTATCCTAATTTTGACTTTTAACTCACGTTAGAAATTTTGTCAAGTTTTTTTTTAAAAAAAACTTACCTTTACAAAAGAGCACACTTACCCACCCATAAGTGTTGATTTATGTCAAATCCTAAACTTAATTAAATAATTATATGTACATACATACATTTAGAAAATATTCAAATTCATAACTAAATAATTATATGTACATACATACATTTAGAAAATATTCAAATTCATAACTAAAAAGATGCAAACATGTGGCATATGCCATATGATATGTGTATGGTCAAAGTTTGACTTGTGATCATATATATGTTTTTAAATATATGTAGGTATGATCAGAGAGTAAGAGACCTCCTGGACTTCAGTATTTACCTGGACATTAGTAACGAGGTTAAATTCGCATGGAAAATCCAGGTATATATCATGTGTAAACAAATCTTTGTTATCATATAATTAAGTACAACAATATAACACTAAAAATGTAGAACAATGAAGAAGCTTATGATTTACTGATTGTGTGTAGAGAGATATGGCAGAGAGAGGACATAGTCTTGAAAGCATTAAAGCTAGCATTGAGGCAAGAAAACCAGATTTTGACGCTTATATCGGTAAGACCATATGTATGGTCTGTGAATGTGAAAGGGGAGTGCCACCTCGGCATCACTTTTACATGAATACCGCGCCACTCCATAGTGGATGTGAAAGTGAGACTTTCACATTGTTGGATTCACAGCGTAAAGGACATTTGACACATAAATTTTTATTATATTTTTTATAATAATGAGCCAACGGTTAGCATTAAAAAAACTGAAAAACAATAACTACTCATCTTTCTCCTTTCACAAACCATAACGCCCCTCAACTAATGATGAGTGTCATCATTCACCTGTCTATGTGGCATCACATTCACTAACTATAACACATAGTCTAATGATCTTCTTAAATTAAACGGGTAAAATGCCAAAATGGTTCCTAAGTTTAGGCCACTTTAGTACAAAACTGAAACTTTTTGTATCTGGGTCCCGGAGGTTTTATTTTTGTTGCCATTTTCATCCAATTGACAAATTGGACTTAAGTTTTCCGTTAACTTCTCCCCCTTTTGTCGTTTTCCTCCTTTAAATGAAGGGTATAATTGTCATTTTATGCCATAGTATATTTTAATTAAATGAGGAAAACGACAAAAAAGGGAGAAGTTAACAGAAAACTTTAACTCAGTTTGCCAATTGGATGAAAAAGGCAACAAAAATAAAACCTTAGGGACCCAAATACAAAAGGTTTTATTTTTGGACTGAAGTGACAAAAGTAACCTAAACTCATGTACCACTTTGGCATTTTACTCTAAATTAAACCCTTATTCTTTATTTTACTTTTAATCAATAATTATATCCTTAATTACTTCATGTAAGCTATGCAATGAGGGGTGCCGAAATGAGCAAATTATACACGTGGGTTAACAGAGTTAGAGTCTAAACATTAATTTTTTAAATTAATTAGTGTGTGTAATATAACAGAAAGTTTTACATTATATATTAATTTTACTTTTTTTAATTAAAAATTTAAAATGTCTTTGATGGTTTTATCAATCAAAAGTAACTAAACTTTGTCGATTTACCCGTTCAGTACAATCCATTTTTATGCTTTTAATTACTTCTTGCAAGTTAAGGTGACAAAATAATTTGGTTAGACATGTAGCTAATTGATAAAACAATTAAACTTTTGAATGGTATTTAAGTCGAAATTACATGTTTTCAATAAATATATATATAAATTTTTTATAGTTAACTAGTGTGGTTGAAAATCTTATACTTATCCATTAATAATCTAGTATTTTAGTATAGGTTAAGGTCGGTTATGAGTCGGTTTTTGAATTTACATTCAGGTCTGAAATGTTCGGGCCTGAAAAAAGGTTATCAGACCCGAAACCTCTGGCCGAAGCCCGAAAGTATTTGGTAACCACATACTAAATAATTTGGACCCTAAACTTTTGGTTCAAATAATGAGTTTGGGACGTAAATCCAATAACAAACATTATAAACAAGTTTCAGTGTGACTCGGATTTTGTATGGTACTAATTCGGCTTTGAGTGAGGCATAACCGAAACCCAACAACAGTTTCGGCGTCTCACAAAAAATCGAAAAGTTTGTTACTAGTTTGGGTTTGGTTATAATAATATAATGTGTACTAAAAGCATGATTGATAATGACTTGATATGAAATGTAGACCCGCAAAAGCAATACGCGGATGCAGTAATCGAAGTGTTGCCTACTCAGCTGATTCCCGATGACAACGAGGGAAAAGTGTTGAGGGTGAAGCTGATCATGAAGGAAGGAGTTAAATACTTCAACCCCGTCTACTTATTCGACGAAGGTTCCACTGTTTCATGGATCCCGTGTGGAAGAAAGCTCACTTGCTCATACCCTGGCATCAAATTCGCCTATGGCCCGGACACCTATTTCGGCCATGAGGTACCAAACCTTGCTAACACCATATATAGTCAATATTTTCTGAACCGGATCAGACAACGAACCTGTTCCTTTACCGGTCCACTGTTTGGATAGGATTTAATAACCGGCTAACATCTTAAATAAAAAACCTAAATCATTTAATTTTTTCTATCAATGGTTCATATTAAAAAAAATAATAATTACTTCTTACATACAAATAGACATGTTATTATGTACATAAAATACAATTAAACTAATTTGTTCATATCTTTATTTCATGACAACACATGTTATTATACCTACACATGTTGGTTTGTTTATATATTTTTAGAATGTTGGAAGAGATGAAAAAACATTGCATTTCACTATTTTTATTCAAATTAAAAAAATAAATAAATGATTAATTTAGTTCTCGCAAAAATTGTCTTCAATTTTTTATGTTTTGGTGTGAATTTGCAATTTACTAAATTATAAAGACTTAAATAGCTAAAAATATTAAATATGAAGCCTGAATACTAAGAGAATCCGGTCCGACTACCGGGTTCACTGGACCTGGTAATCGGCCGGTTCTAACGAAAATGGTTCAAAGAGGCGTAACCAGACCGGCTAGGTGCCCTGCTCCCGGTCCAACCGGTCAGACTCGTCCGGCTGTGAAACAATGCTTATAACCAAACATACACCTCTAAGATCAGCAAAATTTGACCTATACATTTAAATATTTATGCAGGTTTCTGTGTTGGAGATGGATGGACAATTTGACAGACTAGATGAACTCATCTATGTTGAAAGCCATTTAAGCAACATTTCCACTAAATTCTACGGTGAAATCACGCAACAAATGTTGAAACATGCTGACTTCCCAGGTAGCAACAATGGTACCGGTTTGTTTCAAACCATAGTCGGGTTGAAGATCCGTGACTTGTTTGAACAAATTGCAGCCAGTAAAGGAGCTGCCTCATTTGAAGCTTCAAAAGCATGATCATAAACAAAGAGTTAGTATTATGAGTTCTGTTCATGTTGTGATCACATATGTATCTTATTCCATTTGTGTATGTATTCCTTGAGATATATGTAATATAAGTACACCAATTCATAAATGCAATCCTGGTAATTATGATTATATATTAAGAGTTATATTATTCTCATAAGCTGCGTATCGATTTTGTTGCCACGTGTGTTCCTAAATATAGTCAAGATAACATGAGATGATGAAAGCGTTTAAATTTGCTTGAGGATTGGTTTTGAAGTCTAATCTGAATTGGGTAGGAGGTAAGTGGTAGTTATGTTTCTTTTAATGCTTGTTAGGATATAAAAAGGGACCAAAAGAGGTAGTGTTAGCATACGGATTCCGAAAATGAATTCAAAGGGTGGTTTTGTGGTGGTGTCGCTTTTTGTGTGCGCATTTGTTCTTATTGCATCTGCTGTGACAGCTGAAAGTTATGAAAATGATGAAAAAAAGAAGTAAGTTATATATATATATTTTGTAATAAGATGTTTTGAATGATATATGGGTTTGTAATTTGTGCTCGTTTTTGTGTATGTTTGACTAGGGATTCGGCTGGAAAAACGCAAGTAGGTGGTGGAGGTAAGGATGGTTGGGTTGGATATGGAAGTGGAGGAAATGGTGGTGGGTCGTGTGGTGGTTGTATTGGAGGATGGTGTGGTCATGGAGGTGGAGGTGGAGGAAAGGTGGCGGGTCGGGTGGTGGTTGCATTGGAGGATGGTGTGGTCATGGAGGCGGAGTAAGGGAGGTGGTAGGGAGGTGGATGGATTGGTGGTGATATGATGGTGACAAGGGAGGATGGAGTGGGGGTGTGGATCATGGTGGAGGATGGATGGGGTGGGTCATGGAGGTGGGTGAAGGGAGGGGGAGTGGGGTGGTTAAGGTGGTGGGTCATGGAGGGGGAAGGGAGGTGGAGTGGTAGGTGTGGTGGCAAGGAGGATGGTGAAGGGAGGGTGTGGGAGGATGGATGATAGGGAGGTGGGTGGAGGTGGAGGGTGGGGGTGGTGGTAGTGGTGGTGGTGGAGGGTGACAAGGGAGGATGGTGATGGGGGTGGGTGGCGGAGGTGGAGGTGGAGGTGGAGGATGGTGGAGGTGCAAGGGATGGTTGGAGTGGTGGCAAGAGGTGGAGGTGGAGGTGGAGGTCAAGGAGGTGGCAAGGAGGATGGTGGCGGGGTGGTCAGGAGGTGCAGGAGGATGGATGTGGGGTGGAGTCAGGAGGAGGTGAATGGGAGGATGGAGGGGGGTGGTGTCAAGGAGGAGGTGGCAAGGAGGAGGAGTGCGGAGTGGTGTGGATGGGCAAGGGTGGATGGTGGATGTCAGGATGGCAAGGGATGGCGGGGGTGGTGGTAGGAGAGGTGGAGGGAGGATGGATGGTGGAGGAAGTGGTGGTGGCAAGGAGGAGGTGACAAGGGAGGTGGAGGGTGGAGGGTGGGGTGGTGGTGGGAGGCAAGGAGTCCCGGGGTAACTGAAAACTAACTAGTATGGAGAATAAGGCCATAGGCAAACGGCCATATAAACATAGTTTGTTTGATCAGATCCATTTTCAGTGTACATGGAGCAGCTTATAGCTTACCATTTCATTATGTATCCTATTCAATAACAATATAATAAATAAAGTCTGAATTTATATATATATATATATGCCTACTAAAATGTTAAATTTCATTACTGTTTATAAACTAAAGACAAACATGATGTGAATTTCCTTATTTTATTAAATGGTGTTGACCTGATCTAACGGGTTATAAACATATTCTGTAAAAGTAAATATGCTGCATAAATCTGAGTTTTGTTTCATCTATAACGGGTCAAATGGATTAATCTATAAGGTTTATCACAAAAGACAACAAATCAAATGGGTCAAAATTATTGAAAGTTTTATCATTCTCGTATGCCGCGTGTCGATTTTGTTGCCACGACTCACGTGGGCTGGCCTTCTTTCTAGTTATAGTCAAGAAAACCCGAGATGATGAAAGTGGTTTGAATTTGAATGAGGATAGGTTTTGAAGTAGGAGATAAGTAGCAGCAGCCATGCGTCATTTAATGCTTGTTAGTATATAAAAAGGGACCAAAAGACGCAGTATTAGCATGCGCAGATTCTGAAAATGAAATCAAAGGGCGGTTTTGTGGTGGTGTTGGTTTTTGTGTGTGCATTTGTTCTTATTGTATCCGCTGTCACAGCTGAAAGTTATGAAAATGATGAGAAAAGAAGTAAGCGATTTTTTTTGTAACAAGATGTTTTGAACTTTTGACGGGTTTGTTCTCATTTGTGTCTATGTTTGACTAGGGGTTTCATCTGGAAAAACACAGGAAGTAAGTGGTGGAGGAAATGGTGGCGGGTGGTTTGGTGGTGATCATGGAGGCGACAAGGGAGGATTGACTAGCGGCGATCATGAAGTTGGCAGGGGAGGACGGAGCAAAGGAGGCGACAAGGAAGCGAGGGGAGGAAGAGGTGACAAGGGAGCGCGTGGTGGGAAAGGTGATAAGGGAAGGAGGAGAGGAAAAGGTGACAAGGGAAGGCGTGGTGGTGGCGGTGGTGGAAAGGGAGATTGAAGTGGCGGTAGTGTGTGGCGGCAAGGGAGCTCTCGGAAGTAACCGAAACATGAATAGTTTGGAGAATAAGGCCGTGGGCCAACGGCCATATGTATATAGTTTGTTTGATTCAGTTTTGTTTTCTGTGTGCATGTAGTTATACCGTATCAGACCATATAAATATAGTTTGTTTGATTCAGTTCCATTTCCTGTGTACATGTAGTTAAACCATTTCAGACCATATATGTATAGCATGTTTTGATTCAGGGGTTGTTTGGCAACCTCTGCACTGGTAAGAGGTCTGATTGGGTAAGAGACTCTGAACCAGTAAGAGGATTGACTTGACTCGCCCTGATTGGTTGAGGTGGAGGAGGAGGTGGTGGTGGGTTGAGGAGGTGGCGCATGAGTGGCCGGCTGAGGGTTATGAACACAGGTGAACGGATAAAGGGTAAAATTTTCATTCAACATCATTTTGAAAATTAATGGGTAAGAGGCTTACCGATTAATTCGGAGATATCTATTAGTGAACCAAATACACTTAATGCTGACTGATTTAGAGGTGACCTATTAATGGCCCCTCAGTAGGGGTGCAAACTAGCCGAGCGGCTCGCGAGCTACTCGAAATCGGCTCGATAAAAAGATCGAACGAGCCAAGCCTTATTGAGCTCGATCCCAAGCCTAAGCTTGAAATTGGGAACGATTTGATATCGAGCCCGAGCTTGAGCCTTGTATGTGTGTAGCTCGTTTAGGCTCGTCAAGCCTTATCGAGCTTAGTATACTTTAGGGTTCAAACTATGTATTTCTTTTTGAATGATCTAGAATGATCTAGATGTTCTTTTTATAATTGAGTTCTCAAACCGTCGAGCCGAGCTCGAATCAAGCATTGGCTCATTAATAGCCAAAAACGAGCTCTAGTCGAGCTTTAGCTAGTTTTAACTCGCGCCATAGATAATAAGATCGAGCTTTCGAGCCGAGCTCAAGTTTTAAATTTTAGTAACGAGCCGAGCTCGAGCCCAAAATCCAAGGCTCGAATCGAGCCGAGCTCGAGCTCGAGAAAGTTGTAACGAGCCTAGCTCGATTAAGGTAAGGCTCGGGCTCGGCTCGGCTCGTTTGCACCCCTACCCCTCAGTTACATTTCCTGTGTACATGTAGTTATATCATTTCAGGCCATATATATATAGTTTGTCTGATTCAGTTCCATTTTTTTGTGTACATGTATTTATACCATTTCAGTATGTATCTTCTTCAATACTAAAATCAAGTCTCTAAATTTATATCTGCCTGCTAAAATGTTTTAATAAACTAAACAAACATAAAGTGAATTTTTTTTATTCCATTTCATGGTATCAACTACATTACAACATACGGGTTTGACCCGATTTAATGGGTAATAAAAACATCATGAATTAAGAACACATTCTGTAAAACTAAATATACTGAACAATTAAACAAATCAAAACCAGAACCATAAACAATTACCAGTTGTCAGGTGCTTAATGCATTCTAAATCGGGCTTCGGGTTATTGGTCCAAGAGAGATAGACAAACAACACATTAAAGCCTAGAATATGTCGGCTCCTTCAATTCCCTCCTCAGAATCTTTCCTGCAGCAGATCTGGGAATCATTTTCACGAAAATCACTCTTCTCACCTTCTTGTATGGTGCCACCTGTCACATTGCCGATCAATAAGCATCAATATGACTTGAAAACATAGTGATTCGGACACTGAACCATAGAGGTGGTTATTTCAAATGATGGGTCAATCCGAGTTATGTTATATATATAACGGGTCATATGGGTTAATCTAAAAGGTTTATCTGAAAAGGTAACAGATCAAAATGGTCGAGAAGGTCAAACTGGTTAAAAGTCATCCGATGTGAATTCAAATGCCAAAAAAAATTACTTATATAATAATATAGTTCTTATATTATTATTTTGCAAAAAAAAAATAACTATAAAAATAAAACAAGTGATTGTGGGTCGGTGAGCACAGGTAGACCTGTTTTGACCCATGCTAAAACTTAGGGGAGGCAATTCTTGACACGACACGACACAACAAAACAGCAGGGCCGTCTATGGCCAAGTGAAGAATGGGCCTGTGCACAGGGCCCAAACTAATATAGGGCCCAATTTTTTTATATATATATTTAAAAAAGATTTCTGTATGTTTTTATAAAAAAAAAAATTTATTAGGCATGTGTTTAAATGTTACAGGGCCTGTTTATTAAGTTTAAATGGGCATGTGTTTAAATGAACTAGTCTTGGATCCACCATGTCCATCAAACTCCCCTTTTTTTGAAATCAGAATCCAGTCTTGGATCCACCAAGTCCATCAAACTCCCCTTTTGTTATAGAGAAACAGCCTTAAGAATGGAAGAAATATAATGATAATAAGATTGAGGGTTAACCAGGATATCATCATCATCATCATCGGTGCAGGAATTTTTTGGAACATCGAATCAAGGGTTTTGCGAATAGGGCCCAAATTTATTTCTCGCACAGGGCCAAATTTTTTTTTTTCCATTTTCGGAGACGGCCCTGCAAAACAGGTTTTGGGTCGACTAACTCGACCCATTTAAAAAACGGGTTGTGTTCGGGTTGACCGGTTTTAAAAACAGGACAGGTTCGGGTTGACTCGTTAGCCTATATACGTATTTAGAAAAAACACACTTTTATAATTTTATTGTGTTTTTCCTTTTTCCATTTTACATAAACACTTTAATAATTTTATTGTGTTTTTCCTTTTCCATTTTACATGTTCGGTCATAATAATGTTAGTTTTGTCACACCACTCATACCCACCATTAAACAAGTTACGATAACCCGCTTACAACCTAACGACCCACTTATAACTTGTCAACATGTATGACTCATTTAAAAAAAATCGGTTAAACGGGTCGTGTTCGGGTTGACCCAAATATATGTGTGTGTGAGTTAGGGTTGAGATCTTTGACACGAATAATAATATGGGTCGAGAGGGTCAAATTGGTTAAAGTCATCCAATGTGAATTCAAATGCCAAAAAATAAATTACTTATGTAATAATATAGTTTTAATATTATTATTTTGCAAAATAATAACTATATTAAAGAAAAAAAAAGGTTTTGGGTTGACGAACTCAGCCCGTTTAAAAAGCGGGTCGTGTTCGGGTTGATCAGTTTTGCTACAAAGCAGGTAACTTTTAAAACGGGTTGTGTTCAGGTTGACCCGTTTAAAAACAGGTTTTCGGTTGACTAATTATGGGTTAAAGCAGGTCACTTTTAATATGGGTCAGGGCTACGAAGTCAAACCTGTTTTGCTACAAAGTCAATGATGGTAGACTCGGAAGCTTCGGCTCCAGGCCTCAACACTACAAAAGCCACCGGAACCTCACCGGCTTCATCATCCCTGACTCTGCATGATAGACAAAACCAACGAAAATCATAAATCCAAACGAAAAACGAAAATAATTTCGAATTCTTATTACTTAATGGGATTTTGGTCATCTATTTGGTCAAATAAATGTATGCTTTGACTTCCAAATTGATATGATTTGGTACATTTTCAAGAGCTAATTAATAACCACATAAAATATCATTACAAGAAGTACAAACAGAGTTTGCTATGATATAACTACAGACAATGAATTCAAGTTTGCATAGCTCATGTTTTTTTTGGATGTTAAATGAAGTCAAAAACAAATCAATATTCTTTCAAGATTAGTAACTCAACATATTAGATATCGCTTTTAATCATATTAAATGACATTTAACTCCCCATGAATGCAACAAGACTTTTTTTTTGTTTTTTTGTGACTGATTTCAAGATCAGGAAGAAATTGGTTACACTCACCCTGTTACTGCAGCGTCAAGAATGGCCGGATGAGTTGCTAGAACATCCTCTAAATCAGCAGGAGCGATCTGCAGTACAAACATATTACTAATTTCCGTCGGAATCGGGTTTAAAATAACTTGTAATTTCCAGTTCACTCATTTACCTGAAACCCTTTGTACTTGATTATTTCTTTAACACGTCCAACAATATGCAAATACCCATCTTGGTCAAAATAAACGATATCTCCCGTATGTAACCACCCTTCTTTATCAATAGTCGATGAAGTTGCTTCCTTGTCGTTCAAATATTCTAGCAAATTTTTATATCAAAAATCGTGTCACAAGCGAATCATATGTTGAATGAAACATAAACAAATTTGTGGAATTTAAGTCAGAAAAAGACAATATTTAATTTTGCTACCTTTCATTATAGCCGGTCCACTTAACCAAAGCTCACCGGTTTTTCCAGGTGGCAGATACAAACCAGTAACCAAATCCACCACCCTGGCTTGCGTATTCGGAGCTAATAATCCAGCAGACGTATAATTGTGCAGATCTCGCGTGTTAAATCCACGTGTTCCCACAGCCGTTGATTCACTCAATCCATAACCCTGAGAACAAGAACTTAAACACATAAACAAAAACGCCCGTTTTGCTATTCAAAAAGGGGTAGCGGCGCTACTTGTTGCCCGTTTACCTTCTATCTCGATGTAATTCCCCCTTTTCTTTAATATGTTAATAAAATTCATATAGTGAATAATAATATTATTACCTGAATAAAATCAACTTGAGGAAAATAAGTCATAAACTCCTCTATAGTCCTTGTGCCCAAAGGTGCAGCACCACAAGAAACCTGCTTCAAGCTTCTCAAACTTCTACCAAGAGCACCCTTTGCCGCCTTGGTCAAGGCGGTCAACAACGGCGGGACGCCAGGAAAATGAGTCACCCCATACCTATCTATAGACCGAACCATCTCATCAGGGATAAACCTTTTCATAACAACAATTTTAGTCCCCAAAGACAAAATCCCCAAGTTGAAAAGCGTAAGCCCGTAGATATGAAACATCGGTATAACCGCTAAATAAACGTTCTCCTCAGGTACAAGCGGATAACACGAATCCTCAAACCGAACAAAAAGCTCAACCCCGGATATCAAATTCCTATGACTCAAAACAACACCTTTACTAGCACCAGTAGTACCAGATGAATACAAAATAACAGCAGTGTCATCTTGCTTAACCGTTCTACGCGGAACCAACCCATGATCACCCGAAATAAGCTTGTAAAAACGCTTAAACGGAACATGGGTTGCGTCAAACGGAACGTTTTCAGGCACCACAACAGTTTGAATCCCCAATGACTTCAATTCATCAACTTTATCAACAAGAGTAAAAGCCATAGTTACATGCGTACCAAGTGTTTGTTTTTTTACCTCAGAGAAACTACTAAACGGATTCATTGTAGTCACAACAGCACCAAGATACAACACACCCAAAAGAATCACAGGATAATAAACAGAATTCGGCAAAAGAATTAGAACCACATCACCTTTTGAAACACCCATTTGATGGAGACCACTGGCCATTGATTTCACCAACTTTTGGAGCTCCGGATAGGAGATTGAAAACCCGGATGCAGCATCAATGAGTGCGGTTTTTCCGTTGTGTTTTGTGGAGAAAACGTGGGAAACAACGTCGAGAAATGTGTCTTGAGGGAGGGTGACTGGTGGGTGTTTGCTGGAGTATACTCCAGTTTGATCAAAGTACCATTTATGAGGGTTTGATTGGTGATTTGAAGGTTCAAATTCAGCATGTTTTGATGAAGAATGAGTGTCATTAAATTGCGTTTTTGGGAAGCTAGTAGCCATTGGCGGTGAGAATTGCAAGATTTTTGAATTATGGAGGAAGAAAGGTTTATGGGAACAAGATATTGAGATTACCATGTGGGGAGTACATATAGGGGATTAAACGGGTCGGGTCGGGTCGAACAGTTGTCGGGTTACCGGATAAGTTATAATTTGGAGATGAGATAGTATGTATTTGTTTATAGGATAATCATCATGGTTATAGCATTGTGCGTTAATTTATTCTCACGCGTAAGACTTTAAGTTTATTACTACGTATATAAATAAGTATGATATGTGACAGGTTTGTGTATTACAAGTAGGTGGTCAATTTATTTTGTTTATATTAGGGTTTTGGTGTTTGGTATATAATATTGTGTTGATGGTAATTTGATATACAATTGAAGTTTGACAAAGTTTGTTAGTTCATATTAGTATACTTAGTAGTTGCATTACATATGTGATTTTGGGAGTGGGTGGGAGGGATATTTTTAATGACTATATACAATAAAGTTAAAATTTAACTCATAGATGAAACTAGTGTTAAGAACGTGTGTTGCGATGCTGGGCATAAAACCAAAAAACTAACGTTGAAATGTTTTACCGAAGTAGCATGTCGAAAGAAGTTGATAACAGTAACCAACATTGCAGTGTAAAACCAAAAAACTAATGTTTAAATGTTTTAGTAAAGCTACGTGTTGAAAAGGGTGTTGATAACAATAAATTATGAAACTCTTGTAATTGTTACATACACAATTTTTTAACTTGTTTTTTAAGTTATTAACAATAAAAGAAAGTAATATTTTTAAGTTATTAACAATAAAAGAAAGTAATGAAAACTGGAGTAAGGGATAGTGAGGGATCGAACCAGGGTAGAAGAGAAGGAGAGATCGTGCGACTAACCACTGGGTAGTGCCCCTTTTTGTATTGTCCCTACTATTGTTTAATACGTTAATCTCCACATGGCCAAGCCATCCAATAGTGATTTAGCATTGTAGACATCAATTTGAATTGTAGTATATATATAATATAATGTAATATAATAATATTATATATAGATTTATAGGATAATGGTTATAGCATTGTATGTTAATTTATGCGTACATGTAAGATTTTAATCTTCTTAACGTATACATAAATACGTATGATATGTGACTGGTAACATGTATAACTTAAGGTTAATCTTTACTTCTAAGAACTAGGTTGCCAATTGAATTTGTTTAATATTAGGGTCTTAGTGTTGCTATATAATATTGTTTTAATGGTAATTTGATTTATAATTGAAGTTTGACAAAGTTTGTTACTTCATATTAATATACTTAATTAATAGTTGCATTACATATATGATTTTGGAAGTGGGTAGTAGGTATATTTTTTATTGACTATAAACAATAAGTTAAAATTTAACTAGATAAAATATTATATATAGGTTTATTGGATTATGGTTATAGCATTGTATGTTAATTTATGCTCACTTATAAGATTTTAATCTTGTTAATGCGTACATAAATATATATGATATGTGACAGGTAAGGTTAACCTGTTCCTTCTGAGAACTAGGTTGTCAATTTAATTTGTTTAATATTAGGGTTTTGGTGGTGCAATATAATATTGTGTAATTGAAGTTTGTGAAAGTTTGCTAGTTCATCTATTTTATAATTAATGTAGGAAAATTTCTTATACTTAATAGTTGCATTACCTATGTGATTTGGAGGTGGGTAGTAGAGTTATTATTAATGATGGTAAACACTATAAACAATAAGTTGAAATGATGGTAAACACTATAAGCAATAAGTTGAAATTTGAGTTTCATGACTTTGAAAAGTTAATTTGTGAAATTGTAATACAATATAAAATGAGCATGTCTTGGGTGTTTTTATGTATAGTTTCATGTCAAATTATTTGACGTCTAAAAAATTGCTCTCCAATTAAAAAAAGGCTATATTGAAAAATTGCTCTCCAATGTGAAATAATGAAGAAGCAACAAAGTAAAAATGAGGTGAATAGTGATCTTTAGAGTTTAAGATCACCACGTGAATGTCGTATTTCAAATATTAAATCCCAAAACCACAAAACATGAGTTTTAAATTTGTGGGTTCCAATCAATCTTTCTAAAGAGACAAGGAGAGTAGAGAAAGAACACGAATATAGAGGAAGTCAAATCTTAATCTATTAATATTAGATGGTTAGTTTGGTTTTGATAATTCCATAAGATATTAATTTTCAATTAATTACAATAGTATGTGTAAAAACATTGGCACTTCTACTAATAACGAAAATCCTCAGAATCATATCATGTAGGATGATACAAGCATACATAACATTTCTTATTTTATCCTTTGTTCAAAGTCGACACTGTTACTTTACAAACTACCAACATTGCAACATTGCTGAAGAACACCGAAAACCCTTTCGATATATTTTCTTGACGACTTTTGAACTTTTTTTTTAAATGAGCTCTTTCATCGTCAATGGAGTCTTGATGTGCCACTAATTATACATATTTATCATGCATATTTCTTTCCCTTTAGGTACTTTTGAGGTATTATTATGACGAAACATTACCTAAATCGTTCCTTTTCTGTTTTTGTAGGATCTGAAGGTCCATAACTAAAAATAAGAAAAAAGCGATGAAAAACATATGAAAAATACAAGTTTTCAAGACGCACACCAATGCACCCCAAGGTGCAAGGCCATGCCTAAGCGCCTCAGCATGCCTTTCGAAAAATTAACAAAAATAAAATAATCGTGGTGGGAAAGATTAAAAGGACAAGCACGCTCATACATACCCTATGCATGACCATGCCTCCCACTAAAGACAATTCAGACAAGACAAAATCTAGGAGACCAGAAGTACTTCTGTTGTGGGATCTGTCGGGACACGTGTCCTATGTACTGTTGTGTATATGCTGGCACACACGTGCATAGTACCATAACGGAGACAAAAAGGATCTTTTCTTGAAGATTATGGGGACAACAATACAAAGCACCACCGTGCACACTTGCCTCTCAGGCCCCTATAAATAAAGGCCTCACCCTCTCATTTCAGGCATGCCTTTTTTGCTTTCTTATTCCTTGCTTCCTTATATTGGGTTTAGGTGTCCAATTATCGATTATTTAACATTGTCATTAATGTACGATTCAAAGAGTTACACTTTAGACGACGAACAAAGAAAATATATAACTGCTAATATTATAGATCACAATATCGGATTTCCATCATGAAGAATGAGTATTTGGTGAAATATTAGAAACACTAATTGGTTGCGAAACAATAAATCTAGTGGAAAGAATTGTTGTCGTTTAAGAGTGAAACGAGTAATAATTTATTATTAGATAATAAATGAAATGTTGTTTCATTAAGAATAAAATAAAGTCAAAACATTTCTCACTAGTGAGCGGTGAATAATGGTTATTCGAAGAAAACGAAGATTAATTATTATTGGATAGTAATTAAAGAGGGCTAGTTTATGATTTGATAATAAAAACAAAGTCAAATGGTTAACAAATAATAAGTAATGAGTCAACGACTAATTACTTATAGAGAAAGTCAAATGTTGATGGGCTATAGTGTAATTAGGGGTTCTTTAAATAAGATATTAACCTGAAACCCTAATGACACAACTAATACAATCAAAAGAAACTCAACAAGAGAGATAAGAACCCTAGCCACCCCTCCCCTCTATCTCCCTTGCGAAAACTGTCAACCATCGCCGCTCGTCGTCCGACCACCACTAAGCCACCGCCAACCGGCCACCTCAGTTGCCTCTGCCGCACTGCGCCACCACCTCACCATCTCGCTTTTGATGATTTGAATCCAATTCATTTCGATTTTGATGGTTTTCATCAAGGTATAATCCTAAAACCGCTATGGTTGTGTTTTATATATAATTATCTGAGTAGATTGTAATTGGATCACTGGTGGGATAAGTTTATACATATTTGTGTTTATTCACGCTTCTGCATCTGATTACTAATAAAGTGCTGTTATTGTTATTACTATTTTATATATGGATTTTATAAATTAAAATGTATACCTAGATTCCCAACACCTTTGTCTCAAATATACATGTGCTTTCAAGGCCTTGTTCTCTCTTTCTTAAAGGTCATAACTCCTTGGATGGTATGGATGATTCATGGACCTTGGTGCATTAATGCCCAAGTATGCCATGATCATGATGCTTCATAAGCTCCCTTTGCTTGGAATATGAGAGGTTGATCCTTAGGAAAGGCATTTATGCCGACCGGAACCTCTCCAAAGTTAGAATTACAAAATTCTATCTTTGATCATCCATATTAATAATAAGGCATCGATAGACTAGTTCACTAAAAATATGTAATAACTGAGAGCTAAGAAACACTTATTACATACACTTACACTTGAACTTGATCTTGAAGATCATGGAAGTATGGTAATCGCTATGGGTAAAAGTGTTTAGATCTTCATATGGTTGTAATCTCTATGTTTATATGACTCTTGGATTAGTTACTCTTATTAATATAGTATTTTATTTTATAAAATGTGTTTATCTTTTACTAATTCTTGATTTATTATCTTTTGTGATAGGGTGACTTGGCTCCTTTAAAAGTAAATTGACCTAACAACTTAATTTAATCTAATCTAACTTAACTTTGACCAGGTATGCGCATGACTTTTGGTACCTTCAATCAGATCTGGTGTAAGCTTCTGGTATTGAGCCAAATCTTACTAGGGGTTTTCTGCTATTGAATCAAATTCGGGTGACAGGCTCCTAGTATCGAATTGGATCTTTGGGTAATTAAAAGCTACTGATATTTCATCAAGACCCTTAGGGAGCCTTCTGGTAATGCACCAGATCCGACTGGGGGTAAAAGTTTAGAAAGGTTGGTTATTGGTTAATGGGAGGTTTAGGTAACTCGACAAAGTAATGAAACCAATGAAATCGTTACAGATCACCATAACATATCCTTTAAGGATTGGACCCATAAGGAGGGATCAATGCCTAAAGGGTCCTAAAGTAACAAGATCAAAGGTGGACTTACTTTGTTTATTTGGTAACTTAACAAATTTGATGATTAATTGCTCCAGTAATTAATAAGATCCTAATGGGATCCCATTTGTAAGCTTGGCATAAACACAAACTACTTACATTATAAAAAGATAATAAAACCAAGATGGCCTTTAAACCAATCTTTTTGTGGTAGATTGTTTACTAGTCGAGAGGCTATGGATGGTCATATGGAGCCCCAATAGAGCCGACAGCTTCAGCCCAGTCTATCAATACATTGTGACAAGATTGAGGGTAAGTTGGTAACCTTAATATGATCCTCTTCCAATTTTTGTAATAGATAAAATATAATATTTAACCTTTTTCCTCATTGTTGTGTCTATAAGACAACATGTTTTTATAGTGTTAAAACCCATATTTTGATAGTTGTTTGTGGTAAATCTTGTTTGAAATGGATTAAATGTTTGGTTTTTAAGTGATTTCCAGATTCCTAGGTGAAATGAATGATTTTTGGGCCAAGTTAGGATGATATTGAAGATTCGAAGAAGGCCGCCCAAGTTAACACGCTTACGGGCCGTGAATTGGTTAGTGAACTACGAGTCATGGGCATGAAGTGATAACACATGACATGGCGAACTTACCGGTAATAACCTGGAAGTTGGTTACGGGTCGTAACCCACTCGAATTCCACTAGACCCTATTTAAAGAATGAGATATCGCTGGAAACCTTAAGTTGTGAACTCAGGAATAAGAATAACAAAAAAGGGTTGTTCCAAGGAGGTAGATACAAGATCGGATTGACGAAAAGAGGATTCAAGAAAAAATAGCATACAGGAGGTCGAGATATCGATCCTTACTGAGTTAGACCCTTCGTATTATCATTTTCCTTTAGATTATGTCATGTATTTGATGATATCTTTGGTTTTGTTTGTTACTATGAGTAGCTAACCATGCCATAGCCGGTTAAGGTAGGATAATTCTATGAAATTATGCATGCTAGATTTGTTTTGTCTATCTTTAGGCTATATATCGATCTTTAGTCTAGGGCTGGAAACTTAGTATGTAAAGGACAAACTTGTTTGAGGGTTAATAGATTATATAGGTCACCTACGAAAAGAATCCAATTAAAAGGGTTTAGATACCAGTAAAGGGTTTGCTTTAAATTGGGTAACATAGATAGTAATCTGTTTGGTTCGTTAATCTACTGTTGCTAGAACAATATAAGAAACTCTTAGATCTCAAGGGATGAGTAAATGACTTAGTTACTTAGAACCGGATAAGTTGGTGTGTCTATAGCTTGGTTATTCGGGGACATAGGGTTAAGCTGAGAGGGCTCTAACTTTTTAAGCATTATACTCTCATTACTAGTGTCAACTGTAATCAACTGCTTGGCAAAAGTATTAAGATGATTATGAACCTAGGGTAAGGTTATTGTAAAAAAAAAGTTAAAAGTGTGAGAAGTGTGAGAAATATTATGGAGATGACATGTGTCCCCATTCTAAATTAATAAGGGTAAACAATTAATTTTATCATTGATTTAATTAATTGATAACCTTCCATAACCGCCACCCTTATTTATAGGAACATGATTTTTTAAAGATCTCTATAAAAACACTACAAATAACACTGCAACCGTGATTCAGCATATATATAACACCATTCAATAAGTATATAACACCATTTAAAGATCTCTATAAAAACACTTTCAACCACCATTCAGCACATATATAACACCATTCAATAATTATATAACACCATTCAATAAGTATATAACACCATAACTATAATCACAGTACACTGTTACATACTCTAGATGTTAAAACACCATGGACTAAAATATTAAATCGAAACGTAATTTTTTCTCTACATAAGTATAACAATATGGTAATCATATTAAAGATTAAAAAAACACTTGTTATTATGGTGTAATTAAAAAAAAGAGTTCGTATAAAAAGTTATTGATGTTTAAAAAATAAGAGGGGAACTTGCATGTGCATTGAATGTGAGTGTCTTTAATTTAAAATATTAAATTTACCTTTATACCCTTAATCTAGAAAATTAATTATTTTAATAGTAAATGTTATTTACAATTTTGCCATTATAATCTCAACCATTAGATCAAATATCTAATGGTGTAGATTATTTCTTACACTTCTCACAAAAAACCTCTTTTTACAGGATCCTCTACCTATGAACCTAATTGATTATTTTTCTTATAGTTGTTCTCAAAACCTAATCATTAGGTTGTTTAGTGTTTTCTAGGTCATTAAAAATTACTTAGGTTAGATATTACGAAAGAGATAAGTTAATAGATTTCGTGTCCATTGATTGATACTTGGGTACTTACCTGAGCTATACGTCACTCATTTATAAATAAACTATTTTAATTAAGAAAGACTTATCCAAGAGTTCGTATATTACTAGTTTAGTCTACTAAACTATCTATAAATAAAACTGGTCAAAATAATAATGGAAGATTGAATAGGGGAAGTGTATCCTTGGACGATACTTGGTTTCTTATCTAAGTTATACTATACGCGATGAGTTCTCTACCCGTTGTGAGTATTTAGTCTAAATAAAAATCATTTTTGTAAATTTAAAACTATAAAATCGTGTTTCAAAAGTTATTAAGTTAACTCACCGAATCGTGTTAAAATAACTATAACTAATACACCTAATACACACACATCAAGTTTTTGACGCCGAGACAGGGATACCGTTGATTCCAAAGAAAGACCCAAGTTATTGTTTTAACCATTTTTATTTTATATCTTTTTATATCATCTTTCTTTTCCTTTTCCTTTTTATTTTATTTTCGATACTCATGCACGTTTTTCTATTATTTTGTAGATTTCTTTCAAGGATGGCCACCACGAAAATTGTCATAAAAATAACAAGACAAAACTGAATACTATTTTTTAGAAGTGTTTTTCTCCAACTAATCTCTCCACAAAAATCAATCTATCATCTTAAGAAATCCGTATCATGTGTAGAAATGGAGAAGGTAAGCTCACTAGACCCGTGGATTGAAGAAATAATGGTCAAATTTTCAAAAATTTGACACATTAATTTTTCAATAAACTGGCAGACACGCATGCCCATGCCACTTCTGAGGCACGACTGTGCATAATAAAAATTAATTAATTTATTGAAACAATTTTCTAGAAATTTATTAATTTTTTTAAATCAACATGAATGCTCGCGCGAGACAGGGGCAAAAAAGAGGATTTGACCTAGGTCAAAATCATAACCCACTTCTTCCCCACGCGACATGCAACCGAAATTCCGAAACTAACCCACCACGACTCAAATTCCACCTATTTTCTCCAAATTTCGAATCATCGTCTTCAGGGTACGTATTGCTTGTCTTTTACAGATTGTGCTTGTATTTGATGGCTAGATTTATCAATTTCATCATGATTCGAGTCATACTCAACTTTTTTTTTCTAAAACCCTTAATTTGAACCATTAAACACTATGATTTCAAGTTAAAACATGTCTGAAAATGATTAGAGTACTAGTAGAAACAAAATGGGTGATAAAAATTTGCAAAATTATACAACCGGTTTGTTGGAAAAACTAACAGGTTTTACCAGGCACTGTTGACCTAGTATAGTAACTTGGCACGACCATGCATACCCATAGGCATGATTGTGCACACATATAGGCACAACCGTGCATATGTCAACTTAAGCACAAATCAGAACCGTCCTGAAATCATGTAAGTTTGTCTACGTGTCCTCTGTGTACCACAGAGGCATGACCGTGCATGTCTAGGAACAACCGTGCATGTCTAGGCATGACCGTGCATGTCTAGGAACAACCGTGCATGTCTAGGCATGACCGTGCATACCTGCTGATCAAGTCAAAAGTAGTGCACAACAAACAAAAACTGAATAACAATCTGTGGCTAGACCGTGCATTTTCATTCCAAAAACCAAAACATATTTTTAACATAATCTTAAAATAGACCAAAAACCAACAAAACAATTAAAGTGACCAAATAATAGACTGTACAATCACATGTTACCAGATGATAGACGATGGTACACTTCAAGAGGCACGACTATGACTATCTTCTGATTGAACATAACAAAATCTTTTGTCTAATTTTTAGTCACATTCCTTGTTGTAAACTATTATAATTTGCCACTATATTTTCCAGGAAATGAAGACATGATTTGGAAAGAGGAAGTCAACACAATCTCCATCATGCACACCAAGTTCTTCATCTTTCGGTTCAAATGATGACAGGTCACCATCTCCACCCTTACCTATTCCCGAACTTGAACCCTGCCCGTTAGCTGAAGTAGTACATCCAAACGTGCATCATTGGTTGATATTCAACCCAAGAGATGAGAAAGAAGCTCATGGGTATGAGAACATGGAAAAGATGGTTGAACGTACTTTTGGGCATCATAGTGTCACACCCCAACCGATGGCGGAATCATCAGGGTAAACGTAAATAGATTGCTGGAGACTTCATAACACTAAATGTGACAAGTATTTAATATATAAGATTTCATTTTATTGCTAACGGTTCAAGTACATGAATTGGAAAACAAAATACAACAAGTAATGTATGACAAATCTATAAACATA
The DNA here is from genome assembly GCA_947069175.1 of Scalesia atractyloides. Lineage (NCBI taxonomy): Eukaryota > Viridiplantae > Streptophyta > Magnoliopsida > Asterales > Asteraceae > Scalesia > Scalesia atractyloides. Next base: position 75,661,784 of record CAMTDV010000009.1, on the reverse strand, counting down.
AATTTAAGTTTGGTGCGTTTCTAGTCCTTCCTATCACGTTCCATTCATCATCAACATCATTAACCTGCAATATGTTTAAAAGCATAGTTTAACACACAAAGTATTGGCGAGTACACAAGTTTAATATAGCGTAAGTATGTAAAAAGTGTATAAACGAATCCGCATGACAAAAATAGTTAACTAGATTAATGTATCAAGGCATGCAATTCTACAAGTCAACCCTCTGATTACCGCAAGAATAAAAGACTTAACCTGACCTTAAGAATACGGGCGATGTGTTACTCCTATAGCGCTATACATGTTAAGGGGAGGCTCGTACAAAGTTAATGACAAGCGAATCACATAAGAATGTTCCAAGAATACAAATCAAGTATCACGTATTTTAAGCATGCATGTATGGATTGTTTGTGTTTGCATAAAGAATAGTTGTGATTGTGTATTTTGATAGGTTAAACATATTGCACCCAAAAGTGTAAAGCGTAAAATGGGATCGAGTGTACTCACAATTTTGCAAAGCTTCCCGATTATCCGTGTTTTGATGAGTTGGTGAGGATAGGGATATGAAGGTGTATGAGTATTCGGAATGTTAACGGAGGATTCGGTTTGGAATTTAAAGTACAAAAGTACGCATACACAAAGTAGTTATCTAGTCTTAAACACCCGTTTTTGACACTATAAGTCCCATATGGGTTGATGTGATTTCATGGGAAAGTTGCCCATTAGAATCGTAACGAGAGGTTCAAGACTTAGATAATGTAACCTATTGCTATGACAAGTAACTATATTCGATTATCATCAAAGGGTCGGTTATATATATGTTTATATATATATATATTGTATAGTATATCTAATAATAAGTACGTCATATATAATCATAGAGTTCATGGAAGTCAAGCATGGAGGTATGAACAACTCATTGTATTATTCACCAATGCACAAATCACTACAAGGATGATTCAGATGGTCATGAATAAAGGAAATGTACAACTAATTACTATATCAAGTAGCCAAGTAAACTTTAACATGGTGAGCCACTTCCGACATGGAAAGAGTTAACTAAGTGCGAGGCTAGACGGGGTTAAGTTACTTTAAATCTAGCAAACTTCTTGAGATAGAAATGGTAAAACATCAAGTGAGTGGTGGAATGAAGTTAGATAGCCAAGGCTTCCAAGTATTCACACATATACCAAAACACAAGTCTTTCCATAAGAAGTATGGCAAGTTCGGATGGTTTCATCACTTTTAGGTTGTATAAACCCTAGTAAAACAAAAAGTTTAGAGGTGTTTGCACCTCTTAAACGCGTAAGAATCTTCTCCTAACAAGTCTCATAACCTTAGATAGGCTCAAGAACAAGCAGGCACAAGATTGAATAAAGAAAAACATAGTTTATAAAGATTTAACAAAATATTCTTCGAAAACAGAAAAGTTTGGACCTCAGAATGGTGATGTCCCACCTTAGTTTGCCATGGCAAACTTGTGGAAACCTTCGTATAGGTTGCCCAAATAGTTTGAAAGAAGAAATGAAGAAAAAGATGAAGAAAAGTGAGTGAAAACTCACTTAGAACACTTAGAGTTTTCTTCCTTGCTTAAAGGACTTGAGAGAATTTTGGGAGATGTTTGATGAGAAGAATTGGTGTGTGAAAATGTTTAGGAGGTGGTAGAGGCTTGTATTTATATGTGGGTACTAGGATTTGGGATTTAATAAAGGTGGAAGGTGATTGGAGAAGAAAAAGAGGTGGAGAAGGGTGAAATATGACTGGCTTAAAAAGGTGGAAGGTGAGTGAAGGAGAAAGGATGTGGAAAAGCTTTTGGTTTTGCTCACTTTTAGTCCTTGCACTTTGTAACTAGGTTATTTTATCACGTTTCTTGTATTTTAGCTTGTTTTTAGGTATCCAAAATGTATTTAAGTCTCGGTTTTGCATATAAACACGTATTTAAATGTTGATTGCGTATATAACACAAATATTAAAGGTAACACATATATGTATAAAATGAATTTCCATTATGATCAAAGCCTCGGATTACAAGATTGGAAATGAACCAAGAATACGACACGATTACCCGTTTCTAAAAACAGAAATGTGAATACAATTTTCTAAATATGGAAAGTACATAAAATGCAGAGCGTTACACATAGGACATTAAAATTTGTGGCTTTAGAAAAATGCGTGTTGTTCTAAAGGTATGAGAAATTGTTTACCCCACAATGGACTAAACTCTATGAGATAGATGAAACCACCTATAAGGAGCTGACACTAGAGTTTCTATATTCCTTTCGCCTCTATAAACCAATCCCCAAGGAACAAAGGAACACCCTAGAATGAATTGAATTTAGTATGGCTAGGAAATGGTACTCAATGACACGAGTCGACTTTGGGGTTGAGAATGTGGTTTATAAGCAATGAGAGGTATATAGGCGGGTTTTCACTATGAGTAGATTGGATTTTAGGAGAACTAAAGATGTTGAATTTTGGAACCGAGTAGTTGAAGGAGTGTAATTTTTTTTGGGGGGGGGGGGGTTTGGGGGGTGGGGGGTTAGGTTTTTTGGGGTTTTTTTTGTTACCTATAGTTTTTGATCAAAATTACTCTACAAGAACATTTTACAAAATTACTCTACAAGATCAAAAGTACTCTACAATATCATTTGTATAGTAATTTTGATAATTACCCTACAACTAAATATTTACGAAAATGCCACTGCGTTTTTTTTCTTTTCCTTCAATTTTTACGTTTAGTACGTTAACTTTATTTTTACAATAACTTTTCCCATAGTTATTTGTTTTAGTTATTTGATTATGGTTTAGTTTTTTTTAATTCATAGTAAGTAAGTTCAATAGTTATTTTTTTAATTACTATTATTATGTTTGATTATTTGATTACTGAACACTACTTGTTTCTTAATGTTTGCTATAGAAAGTTCACACAATGAAACGATTTTTCAAAAGAAAAGTTGAAGAATCATCTTCTAAAACTCCTGAATATACCGACTCGATCCAATCCGATTCGAACCAGACAAAAAATATAATATAGCGCAATAGTCAACTAACCCTGAAAAGTCCCAACCTCTATAAAAAAAAAATTATGGATTCACCACTTAATTGTATATACTTACAAAGAGAAGGTGGTTCTACAAGAGCAATCACCTTCTTTTTTTGTTGCTTTTCTATTTTTCTTATATTTATCCTTTACCTTTTACGATTGATGCATACAACCCTTTAACTTTTTAAACACTTTGAGTAATCGACTTTTACGTTGAACATGTTTGGATGAAAGTTTTTTTTTTGGAAATTAGTCGGGTCAACTATAATATTTTTTTTGTTTCGTACCATTCTATCACCAAATAAAATATTATAAATTAAAACAAGTCATGTCAAATATAATACGTTTTCATTAGACGATATAATTTTAAATTACTTTACGTTTGAACGCCGCCGCAATGCACCGTACCCTTCTTTAACTTAATAAAACTTTATACTTTTATGTGCTTATTTTATGTACGTATCATTATAGATTCAGGTCGGTTACTTTTACGTTGAACATGTTTGATGAAAGTTTTTTTTTTGGAAATTAGTGGGGTCAACTATAATATTTTTTTGTTTCGTACCATTCTATCACCAAATAAAACATTATAAATTAAAACAAGTCATGTCAAATATAATACGTTTTCATTAGACGATATAATTTTAAATTACTTTACGTTTGAACGCCGCCGCAATGCACCATACCCTTCTTTAACTTAATAAAACTTTATATTTTTATGTGCTTATTTTTATGTACGTATCATTATAGATTCAGGTCGGTTACTTTTACGTTGAACATGTTTGGATGAAAGTTTATTTTTTGGAAATTAGTCGGGTCAACTATAATATTTTTTTGTTTCGTACCATTCTATCACCAAATAAAACATTATAAATTAAAACAAGTCATGTCAAATATAATACGTTTTCATTAGACGATATAATTTTAAATTACTTTACGTTTGAACGCCGCCGCAATGCACCATACCCTTCTTTAACTTAATAAAACTTTATATTTTTATGTGCTTATTTTTATGTACGTATCATTATAGATTCAGGTCGGTTACTTTTACGTTGAACATGTTTGGATGAAAGTTTATTTTTTGGAAATTAGTCGGGTCAACTATAATATTTTTTGTTTCGTACCATTCTATCACCAAATAAAACATTATAAATTAAAACAAGTCATGTCAAATATAATACGTTTTCATTAGACGATATAATTTTAAATTACTTTACGTTTGAACGCCGCCGCAATGCACCGTACCCTTCTTTAACTTAATAAAACTTTATATTTTTATGTGCTTATTTTTATGTACGTATCATTATAGATTCAGGTCAGTTACTTTTACGTTGAACATGTTTGGATGAAAGTGTTTTTTTTGGAAATTAGTCGGGTCAACTATAATATTTTTTTGTTTCGTACCATTCTATCACCAAATAAAACATTATAAATTAAAACAAGTCATGTCAAATATAATACGTTTTCATTAGACGATATAATTTTAGATTACTTTACGTTTGAACGCCGCCGCAATGCACCGTACCCTTCTTTAACTTAATAAAACTTTATATTTTTATGTGCTTATTTTTATGTACGTATCATTATAGATTCATGTCGGTTAAGGTCAAATATGACACGTTTTTTGCTTATTTTTATATACATTTTCAGTTGTTCTACGTTTTAACGTAAACTTTGTCTGGACACAGATCGGGTCAAATATTATCATTTTCATTGGACGATATAAATTTGAGTTGCTTTACGTTTAAACGTCGCCTCAACGCACAATGAGTAACTTCAAGTGGAACAACTTTTTTTTGTCTTTTAGTATGTTTTTTATTTTTTTAACCTTTACCCTTCAACATTTAGTATTGGCATTTACAGCCCTTTAACTTTCTAAAAACTTTATACTCATTTTTTGCATGCTTTATCGGTATAAATTCAAATTGATTATGTTTCTTTGAGAATGAGTAGGCTCGCATATAAAATGTTAATTTCTTCTTATTTATATACGTTTTCAGTTATGTTTTATCATAAATTTTATTTTATAACAAGTCGGGTCAAATATAATACGTTTTCATTATATTTTATAGATTCGACTTACTTCACGTTTTGGCGCCACCACAACGTGCGGTGCCATTTTTACTATAAAAAACATAATTTTGTACTTTTTTTATGTACGTGTCGGTATAAGTTCAAGTTGGTGTCTGACGTAAATTTCTTTCGCAAATAAGTTAGGTCAAATAAATACGTTCCCGTGCTTATTGTTATGTACATCTTCAGTTTATCTATGTTTTGACGTAACTTTTGTTCGAAAATGATTCCGGTCTTTACGATACAAATCCGAGTTACTTTACATTTGGACCCGCCGCAACACGCGGGAAATTTACTAGTTACATACATAAATATGTATGATATCTAACACGTGTAACCAAGGGCTGATTGGCCCATTGGTTATAAATATTAAGCAAGAGTTTTATAATTTGTTTTGTTTACTGTTGCGATTATGGTGTTGCTATACGAATCTCTTTATTAGAGATATAATCAAAGTTTGATGTTGACATTAAGATACATTAATTGTCATTGAGGCTTTGACCTAGTGGTAATGGAAAAACCTTCTAGGCGTTTAAAAAAGGGAAGATTACGAGTTCAATACCAGAGGAGTGTAATATTTAACCGTTTAAAAAAATTGATACAATTATTAATTATGCTTATCTGATTGTGGAGGTGGGTAGTAGGATTATTATGATCGACTTTAAACAATAAGTTGGTGACCTTGACAAGTTATATGTGAAATTGATTTTAGAAAATGAGTTGAACATGTCTTGAGTATATTTTTTTTTATGTGTAGTTTTCATGTCTTTGACAATTTCTTCAAAGACTTGCTTTCCACTTGATAATTTCATTATTTTAATAGGAAGATTCGTGATAAGCAACATTTAGTCAACCCTTGTATAACCTTTATCACTTTCGTAGCATTAGAAATGACCTTCTAACGACTAAACGGGGTATATATGATACAAGTTGACATACTATTTACAATTTTGTATTCTCTAGCTCATATTTATATCTTTAAGTAGGAGAAAATGTCTAATCAGAATCATTAAGTTAATATAAGACATATTATATATCTCTATAATTTTGTATTCTCTAGTTCGTATTTATATGCTCAAGTAGGAATTGAAGAAATTGTCTAGTAACATTAAAATAATATAAGAAATATTATTTTTCAAAATAACTACCTACCATTATAGTTACTTGCAATGATGATTTGAATTCACATCATTCTTCTTGGGGACAAATACAATATCATTAGACTACAAGGTCATGGGTTATACATCTATATATAAAACTTTAAAGTTTTCAATCTTCTTGTATACCTTTTGGAAAATTGAATTTTAATAATTCCTAACTTTATAGATAATACCAAATTTGAATGTATTTTCCTCTGACGATTTCATACTAACTGAAAATTTAACCCCGTTAGTTTTTTGAAGTTGGTTTCAGTTAGTATGATATCACTAGAGGAAATACATTCAAAGTTGAGACTATCTGTAAACATTTCTCGAGTTTGAATTAATCACGACCAATAAGCCAAATAAATTTATTAAAATCCAATTTCCAATATTTTTTTTGCATGACATACGGATGGTTTGAATTTCTTTTCTAGAACGAAAAACGATCAAATTGAGGATGTTTGATAGAAACGTTTTGTGTACACCTTGGCGCAACTTAATCGTCTCATATTACATCATTATTTTGAAAAAAAATATATATATTAGTTTGATGTGGTTTTAATTTTTATTTAGATTCGAGATGAAAAAGAATAAAAATATGCAATTTAGCTAGCAAGACAAGAAATATGACGGTTGACATTTAAATCTTATGTCAGGTTTTTTTGGTGAGGTATTTAAATTGTGAAGATTATTTCATTGGATGGAAATAGTCATATGGCATAAGTAGTTGTTGGTGCCTAGTGGTGGCTAATTAATTAGTTTAGCCAGTTAATTAGTTGAACTGGAAAACAAATGGGATGCGACTCATATTTGTCTTGGCTGATGGAATGAGTAAACAGAATTTAAAAAAAAAAAATTTGAAGATGTTAACGTCTCAATTAATTACAAATAGTTCTTATTAGAGTAAAAAAAAAACTAAAATACCATCATGTGTCTCACATGACTAGATTCAAAAATAAAATTAACGGTTGCTAGCGAAAAGATCGAAATGTGTGCCAAAATAAAAACGTAAAGGACAATTTATGTTATTAATTTAATGAAACAGAAAATTTGATATACACCTAAAGGACGAAAATTGTTATTTATTCTATGTTAAAAGATTGGTTTGTTTTAGGCTCCTAAAAAGCTTGGGTCGGCATAATATAACATTTTCACTTCGGTAGCTTGAAATACCATCATTGTAGTGGGAAATGATAACATGTTAAGTATTCGCGTAACTTGAAGATTTTAAATTGGGGCCAAAAATATTAGAGATTAAAATTACAGTTCTTACTCACAAAAAACTAAATAATGCTAATATTTTTGAAAGCTAATGAACTAAACTATATACTTCGAATGATGAAATTACGGATCCCTCTTGCCTCCAAGAATGTTCCGACCATGAAGTACAGCTCATATTAATATATATGTTAAAGCACAAAGAAATGTCCAAACATTAAAACTAAATAAAAAAAGTTTATATACCTACATATAGGTTCGAGTTTTCAAATCAAAATAATTTTAATTTTAATGTTTGTTAATTTGTTTGGTGAATTTTTCTATATAGCATATAGATGGTTAGGTTAAACGGGTGTTTTAATATCAAGAAAAAAAAATTATTATACACGTAATGTGACACCTTACGTGATTCTACCGATTTGTTTTGACCATCTATTAGTCTACGGAGAGATATGTCACACAACAATGTTAATTTACCAACTACATCTTAAAATATTACCTTGTATGTTGAGACGTTAATATAGTGGGTATATTGTTTTACTGAGGTTTTATATAAAACAACAAATGTAAATACTCCTGGATTTTTCATGGGGTTGGTTTCGGTACAAACCATATTTATCCTACAAACCGTAATGAAAGATCTTAGCACATAAAAAAAGTTAAATAGCACATATTCAAACAATATACACATAAAAGTAGCACTTTTAAATTATATTAGCACATTAAAATTAAACAAAATGATTGATTTTAACACATATGTGAATGTATCAGCACTTTTCTTTATCAGCACATTGAAAACAAAAGAAATATTCAAATAAAGAATTAATTGCTTGTTTGCATAATTATAGAGAATTCAATATAATTGATATTATTTAGGTTATATCATTTCTCTATAATTGATTGGATGTCATATGACATTTTTTAAATGGTTCTTACAGTTTGTACACAAAATGTGGTTTGTATTTGATCCTATGGATTTTTCATAACTTGTATTGTAGCTACTTATCACCGATACTAAAGTATTGGTTTTATTTGAGTAAATTGCACAAAACGTCCTTTAAGTTTCATTAATCTTGCTGGTTTCAGCCTTAATCTTTAAAAGTTGCCAAAACCAGCCTTTAAGATTAATTTTGTTGCAGGTTTCATCCTTTATCACTAACCCAGTTACTAATCCATATTAAATGGCCTCACATGCATAGCATGTGAGGGTATAACTGTCTTTTCATCTCTTTCTCTTTCCACTTTCTTCATCTTCAACCTCCAAAACCACACATTGTTGACAGCTATGTCGTTCCTTACAACCCATAGAAATCACTCAAATGTCCGAAATCCCTTCAACTGGGGGTGTTTTGCCGCCATTAATCCCCCCTTTACCACCTGATAAACCTCCTGATGCTCTCTCAAGTTCGTATGATTATGGTAGTGTTAATTTGGAACCCCAAGGTGCTTGTTTTCCCCAGCCGCCACCCCATTTTGGGAAAGACGATCTTGTTCGTAGTATAGAACACCTCAAAAATACATCAGGAGCCGCTCACCTCTCTCAAAAGAATGGTGATTCTTGTCCTCTATCATACCCTGTTACATCCTTTTTGAGAAGTGTTGACACAAACTCGAACCCTAGCCATGGGAGTGTGTCAATTTCGATCAACTCAACTCCAAATCTGGAGATGGATAAGCGTAATCAAGACCAAACCCCTAATTCTTCTCCAGATCCGATCCATCCTGAAGAAATTACTCAACCCCAGCCGCAATTTTCATACCTGCACATGTTAATCGGGCTTCAGGTGACTTGGAAACCAACGATATGGAACCAGGAAATGCACAATCGGCAGCAATACCATCTGGAAACAGGAAATGGAGAATGAAGAAGACTAAGAATTCGGTAAGATTTAACCTCTTCCTAGCTAATCTCCGGGTCAAAGAATTTGTTCAACAAACCCCTGGGTTCTGTTATAACTTGGGTACCACATGTGGAAAGTCTAGTGTTTCTGTAACAACCCTCGCAAAATTTTCTATTTTCCATTCCAAAAAGGTGCACTAAGAAACCCTAATTGAAACCCCCAAGTGGTACAGGATTTGGATACCACCCCTGCTGACCTGGAGGAATCTGAGCAAGTGATGGATGTGGTGGGTGTTCAGCAGTCAGCCGCCTCTACTGCCCAGTCGTTAGTGAACAGGTAGGTGCTGTTGCAGGGGTCTCGTTTGACTCAGAGATGGAGGATGGTTCGGCGGGTAAATCGGAGGTCTCATGGGGTTAGGCTCAGACGAACACGCTGCTGTTAATGCAGCTGAAGAGGATGTGCAGAGTCAAAACCCAAAAATTGGAAGGAACGACATAGCTGTCAACAATGGAGGGTTGAAGCTATGGTGGTTTTGGAGGTTGAAGATAAAGAAAGTGGAGAGAGAGAGATGAAAAGACGGTTTTACCCTCACATGCTATGCATGTGAGGCCATTTAACATGGATTAGTAACTGGGTTAGTGATAAAGGATGAAACCTGCAACAAAATTAATCTTAAAGGCTGGTTTTAGCAACTTTTAAAGATTAAGTCTGAAACCAGCAAGATTGGTGAAATTTAAAGGACGTTTTTTGCAATTTACTCGTTTTATTTAGTTTGCACCCTCATTATTTTGAGGGAATATTAGATTTTAATAATTTTAACTATTCATCGTTTTCTGTCAACAGTCCTAATTTCAAAAGTAACCACTGGCAGTCCTAACTATTGACATATTGGCCCCATGTGGACCCTGACTAACAGAATCGCCGTTGGCCGCCAATAGTCATAACTTTAAAAGTAACCACTGGCAGTCCCAACTATTGACATATTGACCCCCAGTAGATCCTGACTAACAGAACCCTAACGCCGTTAGTCCTCGGTCGTCGGAAAACCTTTTTGGCCAGAAAAAAGTTTCTAAAGGTCCGATCTATGGTTACAAAGAGGTTTGGGATGAAAATATTAAGTTTTCCGGCGACTTCAATATCTGAGGATTTTACCAGAAAAAGGTTCCCAAAGGTCTGTAATAAGGTTACAAAGAGGTTTGGGACGAAAATGTTGAGTTTTCCGGCAAAAATGAGTTTTCCAGCCAAAAACGTTTTTCCGGCGACCGAAGACTAACGGCGTTAGGGTTTTATTAGTCAGGGTCCATTGAAGGCCAATATGTTAATAATTGAGACTGCCAGTGGTTATTTTTTAAGTTGGAACTGTTGACGGCCAACTGTAAATAATTGAGATTATTAAAATTCAATATTCCTATTTTCATTTTTAGCATGTCTATATAACCACAGATGTTTAATATAAAAGATACATTAGATCCTACAGCGTTATCTGACTTTTGTTCACCAAATTATATATAAAGAGATACATTAGATCCTACAACGTTATCTGACTTTTGTTCACCAAATTTATACATACAATATGCTATTGGAGTATTGGGAGATATATGTACATAATACCAAAGCCCCTCTAACAATATGCTATTGGAGTATTGGGAAATATATGTACATAATACGAAAGCCCCTCTAACTAGAGATTTATAGTTCGTGAATAATATAGCTCGTTATACATATAAATCGATAACTTCACACAACGTATCGCAAATTTACTTTCTTATGTAATCGTATGTTCAAATGTAGTACTTGATAAATAAATAAATAAAGTTGACAATAAGCTAAACCAAAAGAGACTAGATGTAAATTAGTAATCTTTTTAGCCGATAAATGATACACGAAGGTCGGATTTATATGAAAATAACGTCAATAAATAATATGAATAATGATTATACGTGTCTAACCTTAATAAATTGTTGTCTGATGGAATAATTTTGTGAAAAAAATACAAGAAATAATCATTTACAAGGCTTGCATAACAACCTATTTCAACAAGGTATAATTAAACCCTTATAAAGTATTATTTATCGGTGTTTCCATCAAGTTCTTTCTATTTTGAAAGAATAAAAAGGATTACAACTGAAAATGTGCGCTAAGAATGTTGGGTGGATTCTTTACATCGGCAGCCAATCATTAATGACATACACACATGTAGATGTTCTTGTTTTTTTTTTTTTAACGGCCAACGAATCCTCCAAATAGGTTACTAACGAAATTCACCATATCGGGATACACTCGCCTCCGAACCGGGAAAAAACCCTCACCTAGGGCCGAAGCCCTCCGTGAACACTCGCCCGAAGGCACGACAATGCGATAAGGTAAAACCCGCTTAGTTCAAGAATCGAACTAGCGATCTCCACCTGTTTGCTAGTCTTCAATTATCATCAGTGCCGTAAAAAATAATAGAAAGTAGATGCTCTTTAGTTATTTATATGAGTGTATGAATATCAATAACATGCTCAGAATAATGTTGAGAACGTATATACCTTTTAAAAAGGTATGTTCGTTTGATTTGACACATATGCCTTTTGCTAAGTTAAGGACATCATTATATATATTGTTGGTGTTGGCGGAAGATGAATATTAATTTTAATTTTTAAGTAATATATAGTTTCTTTTTTAATATTATACACTTAATTATTATATTTACTTTATAGAATAGTAACAAATAAAATAGTGACAAAGTTTTAAAAGTGTTCTAATTAGGTCATTCATGTTTCAAAAGTGTTTCAATCAGATCACTCAACATTCATTTTTTATAAAAAATAAGGGATATTAGATTTAACCTCAACTTTCACCAATTGGCCGATAACACTCCCAACTTTCGATTTGTACACCAGCACTCTCAACTTTCAACTTATTGGCCGATAACACTCCTCAACTAATTGAACCCTAACCCAGTTAGTTTTTTGCTGACGTGGCACCTGATGTGGCAATTTTCGCTGACGTGGCAGTTGCTGTGGCGTTTTTTTGATGATGTGGTTGTAACATCCGTCAAAAAACGGGTTTCCAAAACCCGCTTCGTTTATTAACCGAATAGTCAGTCATAATTTTCGTCGCGTATATATTGGTTATTTTAATTTTAAACGATACATAATTAATAAACATTGTTAGAATTTTAAAACATAATCAATAAATCATAAAAAATAAGATAATAAAAAATATTTGAGGCTGCCGGGTTTCGAACCCGGGTCAGCCGGTTCAATAAGCAACCAACACACCACTCCGCCACATGCTCAAGTTTGGATTAATACTGAAATAAATAATACTTAACATAAAACTCGAATTCGAAATTGGACTTTTAGCGCGACAGAACTCGCGATCACAGGAAAATCCGGCAATCCGCGAGTTTAGCCATTTTCCTTTTGACTATAACGTTATAACCGACTACGACATCGGTTATAACCGACGTCTGCAGTCAATTCCAGACGTAACCGCCGGAGAGACTTAACCAGAAATCTTGAAACCGAAATAATTAAAGGCAGGATGTTGTAACTCTATAAATACCGACTCTAATCATCCAAACCAACTCGCGCAAGCTCTCAATCCTTACCCTCTGTGCAATTTTGCTGTTTCTGAAACATCGCCGGAATTCTCTGCAAGTCGCCGAAAACCGAACCCATTTCATCTCTTCTGCCTTACTCTAAAATAAGACTTCTAGAGCTCAGACAGAAAGCACCACACTCACCTCAAACTTCTGATAGAACCTCTGTCGCAAGATACACTTCGCCGGAATTTCTTTCCGTCACCGGAACTTCATCGGAGATCACACCTTTTCGGTATAACATCCTTAAATCCTTTTCTGTTTAAATTATTTTCATTATCAGTAATAATCAATCAACTAATTCAATAAGATTTGATTAACCAGTCGGGTTAATGCTCTGGTTTCATGAATTGAAGAAGATGAAGTTCGAAATGTGTTTAAGGGAAATTAAAATCGGTAAATACACAGTCCAGTGGTGGACTGTGTGCAAATTTCAAACTATGGTCCCGAGTTCGAGTTTGTACATGCTTTCCGGTTGGCTAATTATACACAACCTTTTTAAAACCAGTTAACGAAATAATCTAGTAAATATATAAATTTAATAAAAATCTTATATCCTTCGGGTTAGTCACATAGTCCAATTGGTCGGGCTGTGTGCAACACGAAGCCAAGGTCTCGAGTTCGAATCCGGTTAGTTACACCGCCCCTGAAATTATCCAAACCTTTTTAAATTAAATAAAAATATGTTAGCTCTAGTATGTGTATATGTATAATTAAATTTCAATATATTTCAGGTTAGACACGTAGCTCAGTTGGTAGAGCTGCGTGCACGCGTACGGGAGGTCACAAGTTCGAACCTCACTCAGCGCACAACATTTCCACAGTCCGACCGTAACGTCCGGTCAACGTCAACGGCCGGTCAACGGTCAAAAAGTCAAAATTTTTATTTTCTTTTTATTTATTTATTTTATTAAAAAATCAATTAAAAACACTTAAAAATAATATTTTTGAAGTTAGAAAATTTCCTTAAACTCACAAAAATAAATCTAACAATCCCATTAAGAACACTAATTAAAAATATTAATCTCAAATAAAAGTTTATTTATTTATCGATTATTATGATATTATTTAGGTTAGTTTTTCTCGTGGTTAAATTCAAATTCGTGCGCATTCATCGTCAATCCAAGAAACGCAACCACTGTGAGTGAATTCTTACAAATTCCCCTTTTTATTCATGTTTTGGGGTGTATCATGTGTCGCTTAAATTAATTCGCTTATTCAAACTCGTGCTATACCATTATATGATCTAAACTTAGAATGTAAATATTGTTTGTTGTGATGTATTACATATTGTCAAGTTGTGTGCAAATTATTCATTAGGCCCATCAGTTCCTCGTGAGAGATGAGTTGAACAACGCATGCCTCAAAAACATTCATTAGGCCCATCAGTTCTTTGAACAACGCGTGCCTCAAAATCATTCGTTAGGCCCATCAGTTCCTCGTGGGAGACGAGTTGAACAACGCGTGCCTCAAAAACAAACATTTGGTGTGTGCGTGTGTATTAATTAATATTATATGATTTGTGAGTTAATTTACATTTACGTTTACTCATATGTGGTTATGCACTTTATTTTATAATCGATACAATAAACACGTTTAAATGTTTTCGTAGGATTCACTCGCCAACTTTTTGTTGACCCAAAAACCATTTTTACACATGATACAGGTGGACAGGTTGAAGTAAGGAACACATAGGAAATTGCCTTAGAAGAAAAATAATGAAGTCTTGAAAAATGTATAGAACATGTTGTACTATTATGATTGATTGTAATGATTCTCCTTTAAAATGAAATAATAAATATGAAACATTATAATAAATGTCATGAGCTTTGATGAAAACCCAATCATGCCCCGATCACCTTTTCAGTTGGAACGTTATATATATCCCATTTAGTCAATCTCTCATGTATTTAATATTTTTATTGTTTAATTCAACATCTTCAATTTAAATAATTAATTAACTTGTACTCATCCATAATCTTTTATATGTACTAGTTTCTATTTAAATAATTATTTCAACATGTTTGTTAGTTGGTGTGCACTTTCATGACGACTTAGCTAAGGAAACAAGGTGTGAGTGTGACTTCTTCATATGAATCGGATTTTTTTGATACACGAATATGACGTCATATCTCTCTTTTCTTATCTTAGTCTACGTTACATATATTATTTGTAATAAAAATAGGCATAGACTTTTGTTTAGATTTTTTACCGGCAAATATTAGCACTATTTTACTTTACATCATTTTAACTATTTTTTTTCTAGGTTTAAATCCGAAATCTCCTCTCTAGGAATTAAGATGTATGTGTTTTTACCAAATAACCAACTCTATATCGCCTTTTTTGTTTTTGATGCATACACCTCTTTAACCCTTTCATTCAGTTGTCAACTTTAGAGGAAAGAAAAACAGAAAAGGAAAGGCCAAATCAAGAAGTTTGATTCTTTCACCCTGTTACGTTTGAAAAAGAAGTTTAGGCTATAGGGTGTGATCATGACCCTCATAACCACAATGACCCTCTAAGTCAACGTCATGTCACTCACCTCTAATCTACCATCCAAAATCACTACCCTAAGGGTGTGGTAATGACTCAAACCACTATCCCCTTATATATTTTAATCTATTTTGTCTAAAGAAAAAGGAAATGAGATCTTGAAAAATGGAAACTAGGACCATGGTTACCATGGTTTAATCAATGGGAACCATGGTGGATCAAGCAAGGGGGTGATGTAGCCTTCCATTAATGTTCCTACATGACGAATAATGTTTCAACCATTATCCCCACACCCTTTAGCCTTAGAATAGATTTAAAACTTTGATTATCCTAGTTGAACGTTGCTACATTGCCAACACCCTTTTTTTTTTCTTAACATCAAATTTCTTTTATTTCTGTCGTTTGTGGAATTTGAACCCAACCCCCCCCTCCCAAGGTGTTTAGATTTTTATCTATTTATTAATTATTATTTTTCTGAATCTACTTATTATTTCCACAACCAAGGGCGCAGCTATGAAGGGGCCCCGAGAGAACTTTTCGTTCAATAGTGTTATGTATGTACGTTTCGTATAGAAAATTTTAGGTACATTCGTTTTCGACCCCTCGGTTTTATAAATTTTTTTTAGGTATATTCGTTTTAGGTCCAGTGACTTCCCACCCCCGGTAGAATTTTCAAGCTTCGCCACTGTCCACAGCTACTGCATTCAATCCATTTCCATTTTAGCTTTTTATTTATATACTAGGTTATCACCCGTATGCAACACGGGATATAATACAGTTATATTTATTAATGGCACCAACACTAATATATAAGATCAACCATTAGCCTGGTCCCTGCTAACTTCTTACATAGGTACTAGAATACAATTATAGAATACCAACATACCATGATTTCCTTGTTATTTGTGAGGAAGCATATAACAAAATATTTATGTGATTAAAAACTTGTATATAAGCAACCATCATTTGAAAAGGTGAGTGAAAGTCACTTAAATATATACAAAATTTTCACCGGTTAACTATCAACAGTGAGATATATTCTAATGATATGCAAGTGGAAAAAGGTCACACGTAAATTGGGTGCGCATCACATGCACTGATGAGATTAATTAAAGTCAGATACACGAGTAAAAATAACTGTGACCATAGAGTTGCGTACTCATGACTAGTACACATTTTTTTCTCTAATATTAACATTGAAGAAACACGGGTTCACCTCCGGGATGACTTGAACCGTTTTCTCTGAGATGATGGAGAATCACACCTTGATCTTCCTCTTGAACCTAGATCTGCCATGGAGAAGAGAGAAACATGGGGATGTAAAGATGGCCGGTAAGAGAAGAATCTCTTATTTCCAGCAATAGAAGTGTGGCGGCTTGATATATGTGTGCTAATAATGAGGTAAACACTTTTTATATAGGAGACATGAGCCTCCCCTAATCTTAATGGGCCAGGCCCAGTTAGAGTTATCTCTACAAGTCCCACCCCAATGTAGTGTAAACTACAACGCGTTGGGCCTCGCGGTTGGTTAGTAAGCAACAATAATAAATAATTTATATAAAAGCAATAAGTAACAGGAATGTCCGACCGCTAGGGTGAGACCCAATACCATGCCCCATCAAATATGGAGCCATAATATCACTAGGAAAATAACCACTTTCGTGATTTTTATTACGTGGTTCCACTCTCAATTGCAGTTTCCACCACTCTTATAGTGTCACGTTAGCTCCCATTAAGTTTTCACTGACCTCTACATTTGGATGACGGTTTTAACTACTTCACTGAATTTCCACTGGCAAGTCATTTTTGTTTTTAAAATACGAATAATAGTTTTATTTTTTAATACGTGTAAATAAAAAAAATGTTGGATTTAAATAACATCAACTTTCACTATTTTGTCAATAACACTCTTAATTTATGAATTGTATCACACCACTCCCAACTTATAACTTATTTTCTTATGGCACTCCCAAACTAACCAAATCCTAACTCATTTAACTAAGGTAAGATGCTATGTCGCCAAATAAGCAACATCAGATGCCACATCGCCAAATAAGTGCCATATCGGATGCCATATCAGCAAAAAAGTCGATGTCAAATATCATGTCACTAAACAAGTGCCATGCCACCAAAAAAATAATTGGGTTAGATTTCAGTTAATTTGAGAGTGTAAGAGGAAAATGTCATGTCACTAAGGCTTTCTACTTTTAGATAACTATGCCATCAAATTCTAACGTCTGTATATGCAATAACCAACACGATTCCATAAAAATGAAAGATTTAGATGGAGTGATTGAGTCATTTTTTTTCTAGTTTAAGGTTTAAGACAAAATCCGTTGGAAGTGGATCTTGAGAAAAAAATGACAATTGATTCATGGTAATTGGCGGAGCTTGAACGGAAACTTGGTGGGGGCCGGACGCTAAAAATTCAAATAGGTGAGAGCCAGACTCTTATAAATCCAATAATTAACTTTTGATAAAACTAACACTACGCGCGAACAATCTGCGGGGGCCGGGACACCCTGGGCCTCCATTATCCTCCGCCCATGGTAATAGCAACAGAAAAACTAAACCAATTTCAATAAGAAGTTAAGAAGATATATAATTCGACGATCTGTTTTTAGATGGTATCAAAGGCATAATCCATAAGACCATGTGTAGTGGAATAACTAAAATATACAATAACTACTGCCACGTCGGCAAAGACACAATAACTAGGTGTATTGGATTAATTAAAAGTTAAATAAAAGAAAAAATTAAAAAGATGTTATTAGTTGGAGAAGCTTGTGCACATACTTGGTCCCCTTCCCTATTAATGTGCATAACGCCCACAAGGGTTGTTGCCCTTGGCGCTGCACATGGAAGTACGTTGTAATGGGTTGGCTAAGGTCGGGTGTTAATGAAGTGGTGATATAGATACATTGGCGCCTCCACTACACCTAGTTTATAAGTTGTTTTAAAAAAGAAAGATTTAAATGATTAAGAGGTTTTCTTTTGTGGATAATAAACAAAATGACCTACATTTATGTAATTTCCAAAAATATGAAAACAAGTTTATAAACTTTTTAAGGAATTTAGATTTTGTTATGTGGATAATAAACAAAATGACCAACATTTTATGTAATTTCCAAAAATATGAAAACAAGTTTCTGAAACTCTTTAAGGAATTTAGATTTTGTTATATAGTAGCAATTATATTTAGAATACAAGTAAATCATCTTAATAAGAGCAATTGTAAATGTAAACATGTTAGGTAGTGATAAACTCTTCAAAGCATCCATGCATTTCATATAAAATTATATTCAAAATAATTGCAAGTTAGCAAAAAGGGTTAAGACCCGTGGCTATTCGTCATTGGACGTACGACAGATCTCTATCAGCATTGCTTATTAAACTATATGGTATGGTGGCGTAGAGAGTAGAGGTGGGAGGCCCTGCACGTTCCAACATTGCCTGGTCGTTTGTTCTACTATCACACCTCGTCAAGGCGAAACGCGCAGATGTAACCAAAAAAGATTTCGAACCATATGATTTAGCAACACTTACAAGATATTGACACCGAACATTTTAAAAAATCGTTTTACATACCCGAAACACTCGAATTAAGTTACAAGCTTACATTATAGGCTAAAATGAAACTCTTTCAAGAGCTCGGTATCCTTGTATGCATGCAACTCAAAAGGTAGACTTATCAACTTGGATTAAACACTTGAAAAACATGTTTAAAAATGTCAACATAATGTTTGTGACTTCACAAGTTTGTTTCGTATCATTGTAACCCATTTTCATGCAAAATATTTGTTTGAAACCATCACTCAAAATCTCGTTTGCACATTCCCGTGGAATCCTCATAGGGGATTCCTTTATGAAAATTGTTCCCCCTGAATGCTTGAAAACGTAAGTCATTCCCGTGGAATACTTGAAAATCAACCCCCTCCACCAAGATATTTGTGAAAACTATTTCCCCCGGAGTACATGAAAACGTAAGTCATTCCCCCGGAATACTTGAAAACCATCCCCATGAATATTTATTAAAATTATTCCCCGTAATACTTGAAAAATCAAGTCATTCCCTCGGAACACGTGAAAACCATCCTTTAGGATATTTATGAAAATCAATCCCCCGGAATACTCTAAAACCATCCCCAGAGATATTTATGAACCCCCCCTCGAGAATAGTTGAAGACTCGAGTCATCCAGCTGCCACGTAACAAAATACGTTATCCCATCACATAGCATAGTGTACCTGCTAGTTCTACATAATAGATTTGATGAGGGTAGACTTGTAATTTACTCTCCACTTTAAGATGCTTAGGATTAAGTTTGTTGTTATGGTACAAGTGCTTTATACAATGGTTTCAATTTGCTCCACTTATTTATATAATGTTAATTTACAAGATTTCTATGCATTGTGGGTTGTACTTTGTGCTTTTATTGATTTTACTTGCTTTGTGTGTCTGTTTTTGTTATTTTTTTTTGTTATACATTTTGGGTCGGGGGGGAGGGGGGTCAACCCATGATCATGAGCGATTATGTGACTATGTGAGGCTCAATTATCCTCCGACCCATGATCACGAGCGATTACGTGACTATGTGGTAATGAGATAAGGCGATAATGCAATAATGCGACTATGCGATTATGTGACTATGTGAGACTCAAGCCCGAAGAGCGAATCTAATGATGTTGGCGATGCTTGACTCAACCCATGATCACGAGTGAATCAATGTGGGGCTAGCCCACTTAGTAGAGGCTTATTCCTCTTATATGAGAAGTCTCAGGAACAAATATAGGCAAGGATGTAATTTTAGATTTATTGATTTAATGTATAGTAAGGGGTTCATTTGCCCTTCCAAAAAAGTGTTTCACTACACTTTGTATTATTATATATATATTTCTAATGTAATTTTAAATACTATTTAAATTAAGTATTATTGTATTTGAATATTTAAGTATATGTTGTACTAGATATTTACAAGGTAATAATAATAATAATAATAATAATAATAATAATAATAATATAATAATAATAATAATAATAATTAACTAAAATCAGTGTTTAAGCGGATCAAGATAAAGTACACTTTCCAAAAGATCCTCGATGACACCCATTGTATCGCATATTTCAACCCACTATTGATTAAAACCTAAAAATTCCATTAAGTTGGGAATAAAAGATTAGGTATTGGGTAATTCTCTGATGATATTATTGATGAAGAGAACCCCTTTATATAGGAAAAATACAAGCTAACCCTAATCTATAAATAAGGAAAAGATACACCCAAATAATTATAATGGCTATCTCTAACCTAAATACAATATTTATCTAAATAATAATAATAACAATAACATCGGCTAAGACTCCCCCACAGTTTGAACGGGGGAAGGTCCAACGCTCAAACTGGATCTGAATGACCGAACAACTGCTTAGAGAGCCCCTTTGTGAAGATATCCGCATACTGAAGAACAGATGGAACATGCAAAACCCGAATGTGTCCTATTCGAACCTTCTCACGGACGAAGTGAATATCAATCTCTACATGTTTCGTACGTTGATGTTGCACTGGATTATCCGAGAGATAGACAACCGACACATTATCACAATATACAATGGAGGCCTTTCGCAAAGGGGTATGTAGCTCAAGCAATAAGTTGCGTATCCAAGTGGTTTCCGCAACTGCGTTAGGAACCCCACGGTACTCAGCTTCAGCACTCGAACGGGAAATAGTAGGTTGTCGTTTTGAAGACCAGGACAATAGATTATTACCCAAAAACACACAATAACCACTAGTGGAACGTCTAGAGTCAGGATAACCCCCCCAATCAGCATCGGAGTAAGCAACTAAGTCATGAGTTCTGGATTTAACAATACGAATCCCGTAATCAAGCGTACCCTGTATATACCGTATGATGGGCTTCATGAAAGCATATTGGGGTTCTCGTGGGTCATGCATGAATAAACAAACCTGTTGGACAACGTAAGAAATATCTGCGCGAGTAAAAGTCAGGTACTGTAAGGCCCCCGCAAGACTGCGGTACAAAGTGGGATCCGAAACATGGGGACCGTCAGCTGCACTGAGTTTGGATGAGAGGTCCACAGGTGTATGACAGGGCTTGCAAGCAGTCATGTTAGCACGAGCAATGATTTCCTTTGCGTACTGATGCTATGATAAAAAGAGACCTGTAGAAAGCTGATCAACTTTGATGCGAAAAAAATGATGAAGACGGCCTAAGTAGGTCATAGCAAACTCTCGTGAGAGGGTGCGAATGATATCATGAAGCAAAGTATCATTAGAAGCTGTTAACACAATACCGTCTACATATAGCAACAAATAAGCAACATTTGCGGGATCTCGCTGATAAACGAATAAAGAGTGATCACATGCACTGCTAGTGAAACCCTGCGATGTGATGAAAGTGACAAACCATATATAACAAGCCCGTGGCGCCTTTTTTAGACCGTATAAAGACTTTTTAAGGCGACATACAAACTGAGGATGTTGTTTATCAACAAAGCCTGGGGGCTGGTGCATATAAACTGTTTCATGCAGATGTCCATGTAAGAAAGCATTTTTAACATCTCGTTGATGAATCAGCCAAGACCTGGTAACCGCTAAAGATAAAACGGTCCCAATAGTCGCCGGTTTAACAACCGGACTAAACGTGTCCTCACAATCAATCCCGACAGTCTGAGAATTCCCGTTGACAACCAAGCGGGCCTTATATCGTTCCAAAGAACCATCAGACCAAAATTTATGTCGAAATTGCCACATGCAACGTATAACGGGGCAGTCTGTCGGTCTGGGAACTAATTCCCAAGTATCATTATCCTAAGGACTTGCATGTTTATAGTATGATATCATTTGAATGTCTTTGCGATCCGCCTGTGGATCCTATTGCAAGCCTTGTTTGTATATTGTATTTTGAACCTTGGACACTTATCGGTTTGTAATAGTTTATCTATCCAATGCCTTCCGCTGTGTTATTTTATAATTGGTTATGATAATATCAACTTTACGTCACGATACTCCCCACCAGGCCCACCGATAGACACGTGGATGTCGGGGTGTGACAGGTGTGATACCAACCTGTCACACCCCGACATTCACGTGTCTAACGGTGGGCCCGGTGTGGAGTATCGTGACGTAAAGTTGATATCATCATAACCAATTATAAAATAATACAGCGGAAGGCATTGGATAGATAAACTATTACAAACCGATAAGTGTCCAAGGTTCAAAATACAATACATAAACAAGGCTTGCAATAGGATCCACAAGCGGATCGCAAAGACATACAAATTATATCAGACTATAAACAGGCAAGTCCTAAGGACGCAACTCCTCGGTATTCGCCCCGCAGCTCCCGGCCTATTATGTACTTGCACCTGTAACTTAAACTTTTGAAAATACGTCAGTTTACACTGGTAAATACACTCAACCGACTCATTTTGAAAATCTTTTCGAAATTGGTTTAGGCGCACATGGCACATTTTCTTAAATAATTGGGATAGTACAAATGACCTTGTATACAGATTTACATGCTGGCTTTTACATACGGGGCCCAGTATAGAAACCGAGACATGATCGACTGACACACCAATCTGAACTTTCACAGAGAAAGCAGACATCAATTTCCCAGTGTATGCCTACACGCCTGCTATATTGTCGTGGTCACTACCAATTTAGTGAGCCAAGGATATCCCAGACACGGTCAAGCCCACCCCCAATGTTTTAGTTTCAAACAAGACAGATCAAAACGGGTTACGTAAGAATCTAGTTAATTACCACAATTGGATAAAACATGTTCCCATACCCGACCAAGCGGTAGTATTCTACCGTATCCCAAGCCCGTATAGGGAAAATAAGTTAAGAGTATTTACCTGAGTTGTTTGTATGTAAAGTTCCAAGCTCAGCCGTAGTTCCAAAAGCAAGTACAAGGCAATTTACCAGGAGGCGTTTAGTCTGGAGTGATGGTAATTATTAACCAATATTAGAATGCTAACGGGTCCTTAATTAAGTCTTAGACTTGAACCGGTTAGTCTTATGCTAAAAATATGATACGGTACGCTACGCTAGATTAAGCGGTGACTGGAATAGAATGTTAGTTGGGTCCAACAAGTATGCAAACTTGTATGATATGGGTAAACCAATAACATTCTGAATTTTGATAAGGAATGAACAAAGTTAAACCCGTTTCGGTTAAAATACGTATACTAGTTACGTAGGCTTTAGCCGAATGCATATAAGCGAAACCGGGTAACCGTATTAGTTATATATATCTTCCATAGGAAAATATGTTTAATATATGTTAGGAAATTAGTAGCATTTGCAAAGATAGGCACGGGATATATTTAAAACCGTTTTGTTCTTTAAAAGGGTATTTTGGTCATTTTATTATTTATATAAGATGTAAATTAGGAATCGGATGTCAAGACCTTTAATATTCAGTAAAATATATATTTTATAATGTTATAACAGTAGGATATTAAATATATGTGTGCTTGACGGTTTCGACACAAATTATGTCCCAAAGGGATATTTTAGTCATTTCACACATAGCTTTGAGGCCAAATTTGGGATTCTAAGTTTGGGACTTGTACTTACTGTTATTATGGTGAAAGTAAGTTTATAAATCATTAGGTAACAAGTCTCGGCTCACGGATATGGCTTTTAACCACACTAGGCGCCAAAAAGGCGTAAAAGTCGCTAAAATGCCGTTTAATCGATGTTTATGATAAACTGAGGTTAGAACTTGTTTTATATAACCAAAATAAGTTATTTATCATGTTTAATCAGTAAGTAAAAAGATTTGGTTATAAAAAGTTTGGTTAAAGTCATATTACGCGAAAAAAAGAAATAGTTTAGTCATTTATCGGCATTTAACGAATCTTAAGCCCTCATTCAAGTTATAATCTGAATGAACATCCGAAAAGGTCCTACTTATTATATTACATCAGTGAATATATCATATTG
The DNA here is from genome assembly GCA_947069175.1 of Scalesia atractyloides. Lineage (NCBI taxonomy): Eukaryota > Viridiplantae > Streptophyta > Magnoliopsida > Asterales > Asteraceae > Scalesia > Scalesia atractyloides. The sequence continues at coordinate 75,637,415 of CAMTDV010000009.1, read as the reverse complement.
ATGATTAAACCATGTTTATTCTTTCTAAAATGCCGAAAAGGGCATTTAGCCATTTTAGTGCCATAAATACGTTTCTTGCAAAAACTTATATTATATTCAGATTCTTGACACCAACATAATCAAATAATATTAATAGATCAGTTTATGGCTTATTCTTACATGCATGTGTCTTTAAAACCAAGATTTGTACAAAAGGACCTTTTTGCAAAGTTTTAGTAAAAATTATGGAACTTATACAAGAACTCAGATTTCTTAGGAATCGAGTGACGAAACTTTAGATGGTTATTATTAATATAATCATGGTCTCAAAATGGTCAGAATTCAGTAGCAAAAGTGGCTCGAAACGGGTCAGAATCAAAAGTCAACAAAAGTCAACTGTTGCGACTTTTGGCTACAAACAGAGCCTAGACCAAAACTTGACGAGCCGAATCCGTAGACATATATTCTAATACTTATTTTTAGGTTGTTGGTGCATCAAAACATATTTTATAACATCTAGATCATTAGTTATGATTTTTTTAAAAACTGGACAGTTTGACTTTATTTGACTTTTCGGTTGACTCGTCGATTGGTCATGAAGCCGTGAAAATCTAGAGATGCCCTCTGGAGGGATTAACACCTCCATTATTATGAACGTATAGGAACTTTCGTTACTCACAATGACGGAGTATTCAAGGATTTAGAACAAAGTCAAGGCGTAATTACGACGAGACTTTGTTCTAGGCTAAAGGCTATAAGAAATCACTAAACACGAATTTGAACACATACATTATGTCTGAATGAGTGGTAGGAACGAAATGGATAGTTTGGAGGTGACCAGAAACTCCACTAGCATGAACTTGGTGAAGGTTGTGAAGAAAGTGTGTTGCAAACACCAAGAATTCATCAATTAAATGGTAATGAAGTGTGCATAGATGGTTGCCAGGTGTTAAGGGACGAGTACAGGTGCCCCAAGTCGTGTCAAGCATGCAAAGAAGGTGCCAAAACTCGACAAAGGTGGCAGAACAGGCTGCTTCCACATTTCTGTTCGCTGGCAGGTCCTTATGGACCGTATGGGCTTTGCCTTGCGGTCCGTAAGGACCTCAGGCGCCCATTGTTTCAGATTGCCTTGCGGACCGTATGGGTTGAGCCTTGCGGTCCGCAAGGGGTTCCCAGATCAAGAAAATCTTTGAATTTATACATAAGTCCTCTAACTTATTTTCAAAATAACATACAAATATTATTATCGTTTCAACGACTTCGGTCCCTCCCTATTCACCATACGGTTCACGAGGATTACCGGGACACGTGTCGGAAAAATATTAGATGTGAAAACACGAGGTGTTACATCCTCACCCCCTTAAAATAAATCTCGACCCGGGATTTCAATCGAACAAGTATGGGTACTTTTGCGCATAACGGACTCAACTTCCCACGTATATTCAGGACCTCGACGAGCGTCCCACTTGACCTTCACGATCGGCACATGCTTTCTACGAAGCTTCTTAACCTGACGATCTTCAATCGCTATAGGTTTCTCAATGAAACGCAAGTTATTATCGATCTGCACATCATCGTGTGGCATAGCCAATGACTCGTTTGCCAAGCATTTCTTCAAATTGGAAATGTGGAACACATCATGGATTCCACTGAATTTCTCTGGAAATTTAAGCTTGTACGCAACTGAAGGGGTATGGTCCCAAAAACCTTGCGCCAATCAAGGAAACCATACCCATTAATAACTTCTAAGAAAACTGCGCGCAGACTTCTTTGCCAAAATAAGATTTATTAGAACTCTGCGCCAAATATCCAAGAGAGGAAAGGATCATATAACTACCTTGCGCGGGCTCGTGCAAGGTTAAAAGTTAAAAGCCTAAACATTCTCTTTGGATAAATGCTTCATTTAACTACCTTGCGCGGGCTCGCGCAAGGTTCAAAGTTAATCTTGAACACTCTCGTTTAATAATGCTTCATTTAACAACCTTGCGCGGGCTCCGCAAGGTTCAATGTTAACCTTGAACATTCTCGTTTGATAATGCTTCATCTAACTACCTTGCACGGGCTCGCGCAAGGTTCAAAGTTAACCTTGAACATTCTCGTTGGATAATGCTTCATGCACAAACCTTGCGCAGATATTTATATCAAAGTAAGTATCCACCAAACGTTGCGCTAAGCAGCAAGGAGAAAAAGGAAGATCAGTTAACTAACTTGCGCTTCTCGCGCATGGAAACAGTAAATCCTGAGAAACTTTCGCTTTGCAAAATCCTTGACTTGGTGCAGAAGCAAAGGGAATCTTTTCTGTTATAAAAAAATGTACACGTGGAGAATAATAGATGGGTAACAGCTGTGAATCCTTCTAGAAGCCATTAACACCCAATCGTGCAAGCATCTTTTTGGTTATAACCAATTGCCACATGGCAGCATCTGGACGGCCGAGGAAGATCACGGTGATGGCATGCTCACAATTATAAGATGTAGTGATCTCATGTTGACACATGGCACCTCCCTAACCGCTGATGAGCTCACGATTCGTGTGCACTAACGGATTGCCAACAAACATTGACGGAATAGCAAAAGATTCCGTTAAAGTTAACAATCTCTCCTTTTGGCGCCAAACACCGGTTATAAATAAGTAACTTGGAGTTCAAGGAAAGGTATTCACTCTCAACTACTCTCTCTCTCTCTCTCTCTCTCTTACAATACTTACTTCCGACTATCTGTACTTATTCTCTCGCCGGAGGGTGGTCACGGAGAGAACCCCCCTTCTCCCCGTGGCGAGCTAACGGTGTTCTGTTTTGCAGGATCAGCCGGAGTATTATTCCATTCACCATCCATCGTGAAACCATACGGAGGGTCAACCCTTTTATGCAGAGCCCATTCTACTGATCTACTTAGATTCTGGTCTAGTTGATCTAGGGTTTATTCAGCAACAGCTCCCACTCGTTCGATAATCTCAAATGGTCCAACATACCTTGGACTTAGCTTGCCTTTCTTTCCGAAGCGCATAACGTCTTTCCAAGGCGACACTTTTTGCAAGACTTTGTCCCCTATCTAGAACTCGAGAGGTTTACGCCTTCGATCTGCGTAACTTTTCTGCCTATCTCTAGCAGCCTTGAGGCGATCCCGAATTTGCAAGATCATATCTGTCGTCTCCAGGACTATCTCTGGTCCTGTCAGTTGAGCTTCCCAACTTCTGCCCAACAAACGGGCGTCCTACACTTTCTCTCATATAAAGCTTCAAACGGAGCGACTTGAATGCTTGCATGGTAGCTTTTGTTGTAGGAGAACTCAACAAGTGGTAAGTGGCTATCCCAACTTCCACCTAGATCGATCACACAAGCACGGAGCATAACTTCCAATGTCTGTATAGTACGCTCACATTGTCCATCCATTTGGGGACGATAAGCTGTGCTAAAATTTAATCAAGTGCCTAAAGCCTGTTGAAAACTCTTCCAAAAGTGCGAAGTATATCTTGTGTGTCTATCCAACACAATGGACACTGGCACGCCGTGCAAAGAAACAATCTCGTCTACATATAATTTTGCCAGCTTATCTGAGCTATAAGTCTCATTGATGGGTAGAAAGTGCGCCGACTTAGTCAGCCTGTCTACAATCACCCATATCGCATCATTCCCTTGCTTTGTCTTCGGTAGCTTGATAATAAAATCCATGGTTACACATTCCCACTTCCACATGGGAATTTCTAAGGGCTGCAGTAATCCTGACGGCTTTTGATGCTCTCCTTTCACTTGCGAACATGTCAGGCACTTAGCTACGAAAGCAGCTATAGACTTCTTCAATCCAGACCACCAATAGTTGGGTCTCAAATCCTTATACATCTTATCACTACCAGGGTGAACCGAGTAATTAGAACTATGCGCTTCTTGGAGGATCAAGTCCCTAAGTCCTCTAAAGACTGGGATCCAAATTCGTCCGCAGAACCTAAGAATTCCGTCACTTCCTGGTGTTAGCTGCTCCGCCATTTTTCCCAATTCTTCACTAGGAAGATTTGCTTCTAATAGCGCTTGCTTTTGGGCTTCCAAGATTCTATCTGTCAAATTATTTCTTATTTCAATGCTTTTGCATTAACCCGAATAGGCTTAATTCTTTCCTTACGGCTCAAGGCATCGGTAACCACATTGCCTTGCCTGGGTGATAACGAATTTCACAATCATAGTCGTTCAGCGTTTCCATCCACCGACGCTGTCGCATATTCAAATCCTTTGGATTAAACAAATGTTGGAGACTCTTGTGGTCGGTGTATATAAATACACTTTGTTCCGTATAAATAATGTCTCCATAGCTTAAGTGCAAATACCACAACACCTAGCTCCAGGTCATGTGTGGTATAATTTCTTTCGTGTATCTTCAATTGCCTTGAAGCGTAGGTAATCACTTTTCCACGTTGCATAAGTACAAACCCCATGCCGGTGTGTGAAGCTTCACAATAGACCACAAAATCTTCAATTCCTTCTGGTAAAGTTAGCACAGGAGCATTACTTAACTTTTGCTTCAATACTTCAAAAGCTTCTTTCTGTTTCGGACCCAAATTGAACTTAAAATCCTTGCGAGTTAGGGTCGTCAATGGAGTAGCTATTCTCGAGAAGTTTTCAATAAACCTTCTGTAATAACCTGCCAATCCTAGAAAGCTTCGAATTTCTGACGGTGACTTAGGGGCTTGGCAGTTCATTACTGCCTCGATTTTGGCAGGGTCCACATCAATTCCACGTTCACTGACAAATTGCCCTAAGAACTGAACTTCACGCAACCAAAACTCACACTTTGAAAACTTTCGTAGAGTTTCTCTTGTCTTAATAATTCTAGGATACACCTTAAATGTTTCTCGTGGTCGGCCTGATTGCGAGAATAGATAAGTATGTCGTTTATAAAGACAATGACAAACTTATCCAGATAAGGCTTGCAAACTCTGCTCATCAAGTCCATAAAGGCTACGGGTGCATTAGTGAGCCCAAAATGCATCACTAAATATTCATAATGACCATATCTTGTTCTAAATGCTGTCTTCGGAACATCTTCGGTTCTAACCTTGAGTTGATGGTATCCAGATCTTAAATTAATTTTCGAAAAGTAGCTCGCTCCCTGAAGTTGATCAAATAAATCGTCAATCCTGGGTAATGGGTAGCGTTTCTTGATAGTTAACTTATTTAGCTCACGGTAGTCAATACACATCCGCATCGATCCATCCTTCTTCTTCACAAACAAGATTGGAGCTCCCCAAGGTGAAGAGCTTGGTTGAATAAAACCTTCCTCTAACAGTTCTTCGAGTTGCGTCTTCAATTCTTTCATCTCTGTAGGGGCAAGTCTATATGGTGCTCTAGCAACTGGAGCTGCGCCAGGTATGATATCAATTCTAAATTCTATTTGCCTATCTGGGGGTACACCAGGCAAGTCTTCAGGAAATACATCGACGAATTCTGAGATAACGGGTAGATCTTCAATCTTTGGCTTAGCTTTATCAATGGTCACTTGTGCCATATAAATAACACAACTTCTCCTTAAACACCTCAATGCTTTGAGCAACGATGCTTTTTCTGACAATCCATAATACCGATCTCCTTGTATGACAAGGGTATCCCCCTTTGGGGTTTTGATTTCGATGAGTTTCTTGTTTCATGCTATATGGGCTTGGTTGCTAGACAACCAACCCATACCAAGAACTACATCAAAACCGGCCTATTTCATTGGCAGGAGTGAAACAGGAATGGAGTGATTCTTAATGGATATGGAGCATCCATCGAGGATCGTAGAAGCGGTTTCGATTGATCCATCGGCGAGTTCTACATCATATGTTATGTCTAGAGTTCTTACAGGCAAGTTTAATAAGGCACTAAACTTATGATCTACAAATGATCTATCAGCCCTTGAATCGAAAAGAACTCTAGCATAGGCATCATTAATAAGGAACGTACCTGTTATCACATTGTCATCATTCACAGCCTCCTTGGCCTTCATCTGGAAAGCACGAGCTTTACCCTTTTTCGCCCATCGTCCTTAGCAGCGTCATCCTTCTTATATTTGGGGCAGTTGGGTTTGATGTGCCCCTTTTCACCACAATTATAACAAGTGGCTTCCTTCAAATCCTTGCATTCAAGGGTCTTGTGCCCATGCCTCTTGCAAATCGCACAAACCTTGCATTGGGATTCATCCCGACGTGACCCAAAGTGTCGTCGGTTGCACTTTCTACATTTCGGCCTATCATCTGACCTTTGATGATTTCTATTGAATCCAAACCTCCGATTTTATATGACTGGTGACTTCGGTCATTTTCTCTATTCCTCTTCCCATCATTCTCTGATTTTCTTGGTATCCGCCTTATATAATATTGGGTGAGGAAAAGAGATAACTCGACAGCTAATTTGTAGGTGTTAGGCAGAACAACCATAAACAAACTCCTTATCTCCGGAGCCAACCCGTCGATGAAACGCGCAATGCGTTTAGGCTCGGGAGTGACCAAATAAGATACTAATCGAGAATAAGAATCAAATTCAGTGACATACTTTCGACAGTCAAGATTTCTCATGGTGAGAGCTAAGAAATCCATTTCTATTTTCTCCACCTCATGAGGTGGGCAGTAGGTGTCCTTAACTAGATCCACGAATTTGGATCATCCCAAATTATACAGATGTACCTTCCCAGTCGATTGCATCAAAGCTTTCCACCAGATTAGGGCATTGCCCTTGAAGGACTGAGAAGCGAATTTAACAATATCTCTTTCCGCACATCCACTGATGTCCACTACCGTTTCCATCTCATCTAACCATCTCAAGGTTTCGACGGCTCCCTTTTTACCATTAAAATCTCACGGTTTACACGAGGTGAAATACTTGTATGTGCATCCATCCTTGGGAGCATTATCTCTATCACGAATTTATTTCTTCTTTGCTTCGCTCCTCACATTTGAGGAATGCACAGAACTTTCTTCCTTGTTCGAGGAAGGAGGTTTCGAGTTGGTCTTGGTTAAGGTTCTAGAGTGCGTAGAGTTCGATACTTTGAATTTATCAAATGCTTTTTCCATTGCTTTTCCTACAGCTGCATCTATGCGAGCCTGGAAGTCATCTTCATTCATGACTATATTCGCGCTGTCGTTCGACTGTTCGCTTCATTAGAGTCTGCCATCTTGTCCGGTGGAACTATAATATCAATAATAATTTAAATTAATTATACTTGCTTGATGACTTGCGATGCGGGGTATGGCAAAATAAAGCTATATAAATTGCCGATTTTTTGTTTTTTTGTAGGGGTGTTTAAGCATGGCACGAAGGCCTGTCACTAAGGACGTAGAGAATAGCACCAAGGGCTTGTCGAAAAGACTTAAGTTATAAAGTGCCAAGATCACAAGAGATCGTAAGGCTTCGAGGTTCGAACGTAGTTTGCTACCTCGGGACAGGGAGTCGTAGACTACAGCTGTCGTCTGTCACTTAGTGGACATGAATATAGCTTGTAAGCATTACACCACTAATGGGTGTTAAATAAATATAATCATCGCACTGATGATTTATCATGATCAAAATAGATCATGTATTTTTGGACGTAGTCCTTTATTTAGATGGTTCGTGTGGTTCCTCAAGTCACACTTACCAGGAGGTTAATATTTTAGATATATTAACGTTTAGAATAAAACTCTTAAGATGATTTAAATAACTAGTCCATATCAGGCAGACTAGGGGTTTAGAACGTAGTTCACCACCCTGGATAGAAGGGAAATTCTCAACCTTAACTATCATGGTAGTAAGCCATATAACTACCAATTCGCCAATTCATGTGACCTAATCACTCGGCGGGCGTAAATCATCAAGAGGATCTTTTGGAAATATTTCGCAGATCATAAATTTCGAAACAAAATCGAGACGATCGCTTGAATAACTTGATGGAAGACATATATAACTTAAAATTTCCAAAATTCCGTTAATAATAATAATAATAATGCAATACAATAGTGCCCAAAAATAGGACTTTAAATAAGAAGAAGTTGTCCTCGCAGGGACTAAATAAGACTTGTCCGTGCAGGGACTTAATTTTAAATAACAACATACAAAGATAGTAGAAATTTCAATCCTTCTTCCCTCTAAGCTTCTTTACCAGCCTTTTCAACAGTTTATTATTCTTTTTATTATCCTTGGCCGTTTGTTCCTGAAGCTCCTTGACTCTTTCTATTGCTTCAGTGAGTACCTCCATTGTTGGCGGTGGCTGCTGTGGTTGCGGTTGAGGTTGGGGTTGAGGCGGTGCAACCGGATGTTGATACTCATAGTAAGGGTATCCGCCTGGTTGGTAAGGATAGGGGTAGTGTGCATTCATAGCCATTTCTAGGTAAGGGTCTCGAAGAGGTACATTATGACCATGGTTATGCTCCGGCCATGTAGAGGGTTCAAATGGATTATACGGAGGTAAGTTCGAATAAGAAGGAATAGGGTTATCAAAACTTGATGGTGGTAATGATGATGGCTCACCTGCAGTAAATGGTGGTTGAGGCTCAGGCTCAATAGTTGGTTGTGGTTGGTGCTCCACAAAAGGCGAAGTGTGCGAGGGTCCACCCATTTGTGGGTCCTCAGTAATAGTGGGGTAAGGGTTAGGTGAGAGTGGCCCTACCTCGGTCCTAAGCGCACCGACATGCGTGCTCCATGCCTTCTTGGAGGTGGAGGTGGTAGTGGGTGCTCCACTGGTGGTTCTTGCGGTGGAGTATGGTATGAAGGTGTGTCATGATGGGATGGGGGTATTATGGACAGAAGGGGTATCATAAAATACATATTGCCCCCATATTTCCTCGTAGCTGTCAGTGTAGTGGTGAGGGGTTCCATTGTATGAGTTTGAACCGCTTGATATATTAATAGGGTGACCCATTGATCCTGTTGCTGGCAATTCTGGTTTTGAGTCTTCCTCCATAGGTTCAGGAGAATCCTCGGGCGGTGTTACCGACTGTGAACGTAGTTGGATATCAGCGTTGTAGTTTTCGTGAGAAGAATGGGAATGGGAGTGATAGGAGTGGTAGCTATGGTGTGAATCCGAAGGTTGTTGAACAAAATGCGACTCAGATGGTGGTGAATACTCATGGGGCAGGTTTGGGTAAGGCTCCCATGGTGATGATGAGTCATCTGACCCTTCATATGGGTTATAAACAGGTGCTTTTGAAGGTCCTTGTTTTGAGGATCCACCCCTCATCAGTCCTTTTCCTTTCGCTCCTCGTGTGAATTTTGGCGGCATAATTCTTGCTTCAAAAATAATTCAAATACAAAACAAGCAGAATAATAATAATAAACAGAAAAAGAATAATCCGAGGTCAAAGCCTAGACTCGAGAGTCTAAGGAATGTGTTACTTATGTCATTTGAGATTAAACACTAATGACAAGTGTCGAATTCCCTCAAACGTTGGCTCCGATTCTATCCAATTGCCTTGAAACATGTGCGGTATAATTTCTTTCGTGTATCTTCAATTGCCTTGAAGCGTAGACAATCACTTTTCCACGTTGCATAAGTACACACCCCATGCCGGTGTGTGAAGCATCACAATAGACCACAAAATCTTCAATTCCTTCTAGTAAAGTTAGCACAGGAGCACTACTTAACTTTTGCTTCAATACTTCAAAAGCTTCCTGCTGTTTCGGACCCCAATTAAACTTAACATCCTTGCGAGTTAGGGTCGTCAATGGAGTAGCTATTCTCGAGAAGTTTTCAATAAACCTTCTGTAATAACAAGCCAATCCTAGAAAGCTTCGAATTTCTGACAGTGTCTTGGGGGCTTGCCAGTTCATTACTGCCTCGACTTTGGCAGGGTCCACTTGAATTCCACGTTCACTGACAACGTGCCCTTAGAACTGAACTTCACGCAACCAAAACTCACACTTTGAAAACTTTGCGTAGAGTTTCTCTTGTCTTAATAATTCTAGGATACACCTTAAATGTTTCTCGTGGTCGGCCTGACTGCGAGAATAGATAAGTATGTCGTCTATAAAGACAATGACAAACTTATCCAGATTAGGCTTGCAAACTCTATTCATCAAGTCCATAAAGGCTGCAGGTGCATTAGTGAGCCCAAAAGGCATCACTAAAAATTCATAATGACCATATCTTGTTCTAAATACCGTCTTTGGAACATCTTCGGTTCTAACCTTGAGTTGATGGTATCCAGATCTTAAATCAATTTTTGAAAAGTAGCTCGCTCCCTGAAGTTGATCAAATAAATCGTCGATCCTGGGTAATGGGTAGCGGTTCTTGATAGTTAACTTATTTAGCTCCCGATAGTCAATACACATCCGCATCGATCCATCCTTCTTCTTCACAAACAAGATTGGAGCTCCCCAATGTGAAGAGCTTGGTTGAATAAAACCTTTCTCTAACAGTTCTTCGAGTTGCGTCTTCAATTCTTTCATCTCTGTAGGGGCAAGTCTATATGGTGCTCTAGCAACTAGAGTTGCGCCAGGTATGATATCAATTCTAAATTCTACTTGCCTATCTGGGGGTAGACCAGGCAAGTCTTCAGGAAATACATCGACGAATTCTGAGATAACGGGTAGATCTTCAATCTTTGGCTTAGCTTTATCAATGGTCACTTGTGCCATATAAATAACACAACTTCTCCTTAAACACCTCGATGCTTTGAGCAACGATGCTTATTCTGACAATCCATAATACCGATCTCCTTGTATGACGAGGGTATCCCCCTTATATATTCTTGGGTGAGGGAAAGAGATAACTCGACAGCTGATTTGTAGGTGTTAGGCTGAACAGCCTTAACCAAACTCCTTATCTCCGGAGCGCATTGCGTTTTGGCTCGGGAGTGACCAAATAAGATACTAATCAAGAATAAGAATCAAATTCTACATTATTTATACGGAACAAAGTGTATTATATACACCGACCACAAGAGTCTCCAACATTTGTTTAATCAAAAGGATTTGAATATGTGACAACGTCGGTGGATGGAAACGCTGAACGACTATGATTGTGAAATTCGTTATCACCCAGGCAAGGCAAATGTGGTTGCCGATGCCTTGAGCCGTAAGGAAAGAATTAAGCCTATTTAGGTTAATGCCAAAAGCATTGAAGTAAGAAATAATTTGACAGATAGAATCTTGGAAGCCCTAAAGCCAGCGCTATTAGAAGCAAATATTCCTAGTGAAGAATTGGGAAAAATGGCGGAGCAGTTAACACCAGGAAGTGACGAAATCCTTAGGTTCTGTGGACGAATTTGGATCCCAATCTTTAGAGGACTTAGGGACTTGATCCTCCAAGAAGTGCATAGTTCTAATTACTCGGTTCACCCGGGTAGTGATAAGATGTATAAGCATTTGAGACCCGACTATTGGTGGTCCGAATTGAAGAAGTCTATAGCTGCTTTTGTAGCTAAGTGCCTGACATGTTCACAAGCGAAAGCAGAGCATCAGAAGCCGTCAGGATTACCGCAGCCGTTAGAAATTCCCATGTGGAAGTGGGAATGTGTAACCATGGATTTTATTACCAAGTTACCGAAGACAAAGCAAGGGAATGATGCGATATGGGTGATTGTAGACAGGCTGACTAAGTCGGCGCACTTTCTGCCCATTAATGAGACTTATAGCTCAGATAAGCTAGCAAAATTATATGTAGACGAGATTGTTTCTTTGCACGGCGTGCCAGTGTCCGTTGTGTCGGATAGACCCACAAGATATACTTCGCACTTTTGGAAGAGTTTTCAACAAGCTTTAGGCACTCGATTAAATTTTAGCACAGCTTATCATCCCCAAACGGATGGGTAATGTGAGCGTACTATACAGTCATTGGAAGATATACTCCGTGCTTGTGTGATCGATCTAGGTGGAAGTTGGGATAGCCACTTGCCACTTGTTGAGTTCTCCTACAACAACAGCTACCATGCAAGCATTCAAGCAGCTCCGTTTGAAGCTTTATATAAGTGTAAACTGACTAAAGACCTTACGGTGTGTATTGCCACTTGTTGAGTTCAACACTAAAGACCTTCCGGTCCGTAAGGGACCCCCAGCTCACCAGATACGTGGCAGCAGCTGAATAACTTCATTTTTGACTCACCATTCGACCTTGCCACCCTTAATTCTGCACTTGACACCTATTAGACACTAATCAAAGTTGTGGGTGAGTCATGGGACACTTGTTAATCACCTATAACATCAAGAAAACTATAAATACCATAGTGTTCTTTACATTTGAACTCTTGCAACCATTGTTCTTGCTATAACCTGCCACAAATCCAAATTTGCAACCTCCTTGGGGCTTTTCTCTGGTGTTCTTGATCTTTCCTTGTGTTTGTAAGTATTCCACTCTTGCTATGTTCAATTATTATAGCTTAATTTGATTAAAAATCAAACAGTTTAACTTATGTTTGACTTTTAGTTTTGATCATCAATTGATCAAGATAAAGCTCAATTGAATCTTGCAATATGATGGTAATCAAGGTGGTTATGATCCCTAAAAATCATGCCTACTGATTTCCACCATTTCTAGTTATTTTGGCAAGTCAAAGTTTCGGTCAAAATGCGAATTTTGCGCATTTTGCAGCGGATCTGTTTTCGGGTTCAAAACAGGTTGTTTTGATGCCAAAAAACTTTTATAAACTTATTAAGACATGTCAATATATGTCAAATTCGTTACTCTTGTTATAGTGCTTGTTTAGAGTCAAAAGTCTAGCGGTTTGACCACCACTTTGACTTTTGAATCTGACCTTTTTGGTCGATTTCTAGATCCGATCAAATACATACGTGTGACCATAAATATATAGGGGATAACCCTCTGAGCTTATACCTTATGGTCATGTTGTTTGGATTGTGTTATGATAATTAATTGTAGTAATCTTCAAAAATGACCAAAATACCCTTTTTGCAAAGAAATCCATTATAAACATATGTAACACAAGATTTGACTTATAATCTGATCAAATAACATTTTATCCATGTTTAAGCATTTAAAACTTATCATAACACATATCTAACCATCCGAATGCGTAGTTACGCAAATGACGCGTTAAAGTAGCTTAAACTACCTTAACGGGTCATAACGGGTCAAAAGCACTTAAAGAATCTTTCCGACTCAGAATGTAAACTTATTAACCATAACATATGAGTTCCGACATTCACTTGGTTTATAAGGTATCATTCTATCCGAATCTTCTGATTTCAAGTCTCGATATTTACATAGTTAACCGTTTATAGGACACGCTTGATTTCACGGACTCTTGATCTTGGTTTATCTTCTTGAACAAGGATACTTTTGCAATCACATGTGAGTACATAGTCCCCTCTTTTACGTTTTTAAATGTTTTGGGGTGAAACATATTGTGCCTGTATCTACTTTCATGTTTTCATGACATTATACATGCTTGATTATAATGTATATATATAGTACATGATTTTCATTGCATTTTGCTTCATATGTTGACCTAGCATATTTAGCACATTGGTTTTCAAAGATATTTTTGCTATGTATGTTGACCTAGCATACTAGTACATGGTTTTCAAAGACTTTTACAAAAGACATTTTTTGGACATTTTCAAAGACATTTTCAAGACATGCTTATATTGTTATTGACATTTTGGTACGTTGACTCGACAATGATACATTCATAAACATTGATCACGCCGACCGGTAGTATGTAATGGTACCATAGGATTGACAATCCCGTTAAGCGACCTTAGGGAATGACAGAATCCGATGAACATTGATAAACCCTTTACCGGATAGGGGTTTATCCGACAGTCAACAAGGCTTGAATGTGTTCGCCGACAATCCATAATATATGTTTTAACAATAAAGGCAAATGGTTTATAAAACTCGACATTGTTCACTCGACATTGGTTTACATGACATTGTTTACTCGACATTGGTTTACTCGACGTTGGTTTACATGACATTGTTTACTCGACATTGGTTTACATGACATTGTTCACTCGACATTGGTTTACTCGACATTGGTTTACATGACATTGTTTACTCGACATTGGTTTACATGACATTGTTTACTCGACATTGGTTTAGTCAACATTGGTTTACATGACATTGTTTACTCGACATTGGTTTACATGACATTTGTTACTCGACAATGGTTTATGGTGAATGACTCAAATAGCATGACGTGTGTAATATGATAAAAGCATGGTGGATACACCGATGGTACTTCCTATATATAAGTGCTTTTATTATCTTACATATTGTGGCGTTATCTAAATCATTTTAAACAAAATACAAGACATGACATATCTTATACATAACATGACATTTTTATACGAGACAAAACTTACTTTTGATTATCTATTTAACCATGCATCATTTCTTTTATATCATATTGATTTTCATATGGTTCTTATAAAAGAAACCTTTTATGGTTCATGGCGACTTTTGTACTACTTTAAACTTTTCTTAAAATAATCAAAGCCATGAAGCATCAACACAAAACCTATGTACTCGCCGGCATTTCTTTGCTGACTTTATTTTCACATATATTTCAGGTGCAAATGTTTGATGTCAAGCTAGCTACACTTAGGGCGGACTAGGCCTTAGTGACTATAAAATCAGAATAATAGCTTAACTTTTGTTGTATTTCGTTTTTATCCAAGACGATGTAAACAATATTAACTAATGAAACTTAACTTATGAGCCATGGTTATTTAAACAATAATTCTGTTACAACACTCCCCAACGTTTCCGCCACGGTTTGTTGTTTTACATGGTCGGGGTGTGAAAGCTCGATAAATGATTAAATTACTTTTTTTTTCGCGTAATATGACTTTAACCAAACTTTTTATAACCAAATCTTTTTTACTTACCGATTAAACATGATAATAACTTATTTTGGTTATATAAAACAGGTTCTAACCTCAGTTTATCATAAACATCGATTAAACGGCATTTTAGCGACTTTTACGCCTTTTTGGCGCATAGTGTGGTTAAAAGCCATATCCGTGAGCCGAGACTTGTTACCTACTGATTCATAAACTTATTTTCACCATAATAACAGTAAGTCCCAAACTTAGAATCCCAAATTTAGCCTCAAAGCTATGTGTGAAATGACTAAAATGCCCCTTCGGGGCATAGTTTGTGTCGAAACCGTCCTGTCACACGGTTTGAACACAAATTATGTCCCGAAGGGGCATTTTAGTTATTTCACACATAGCTTTGAGGCCAAATTTGGGATTCTAAGTTTGGGACTTGTACTTACTGTTATTATGGTGAAAGTAAGTTTATGAATCAGTAGGTAACAAGTCTCGGCTCACGGATATGGCTTTTAACCACACTATGCGCCAAAAAGGCGTAAAAGTCGCTAAAATGCCGTTTAAACTGAGGTTAGAACCTGTTTTATATAACCAAAATAAGTTACTTATCATTTTTAATCAGTAAGTAAAAAGATTTGGTTATAAAAAGTTTGGTTAAAGTCATATCCATAGACAAACTAGGTGATGAACTGCAACATCATCTCGATCTTCAGCTGGAAACAAAAGACAATGGCTTATCTTATTATCTGAACCGTTTGTGGGTACCAAGTCTAGACAATCTCCGCACCTTGATAATGGATGAAGCTCACAAGTCTCTTTACTCAATTCATCCTAGTGCAGACAAAATGTATAAGGATCTTCGTACTCAGTATTGGTGGCCGGGTATGAAGAAAGACATCGCCTTGTACATATCCAAATGCCTTACTTGTCTGAAGCTAAAAGCAAAACATCAGTGTCCTTCTGGTTTGCTTGAACAACCAGAGATTCCAGTTTGGAAATGGGAAAGCATTGCCATGGATCTCATTACCAAATTACTGCGTACACCTAGAGGACATGATGCCATTTGGGTAGTCGTTGATCGACTAACAAAGTCAGCACATTTTATAGCCATTCGTGAGGACTTCTCTGCTGACAAACTTGCTAAGATCTATGTGGATGAAATAGCATCTCGTCATGGTGTCCCTCTAGATTTATATCTGATCGTGATGCTCGATTCACATCACATTTCTGGAGAACCATGCACTATGCCATGGGATCCAAGCTTAACTTAAGCACTGCTTATCATCCTCAAACGGATGGACAATCTGAAAGGACGATCCAAACACTGGAGGAGATGCTAAGAGTCTGTGTGATTGACTTTGGTGGTAGTTGGGATTCGCATCTACCTTTGATCGAGTTCTCTTACAACAACAGTTATCACTCTAGCATTGATATGGCACCTTTTGAAGCTCTTTATGGTCGAGAATGTCGTTCACCTGTCTGTTGGAATGAGATTGGTGAATCTCGATTCACTGGACCAGAACTTATTCATGATACAGCAGACAAACTCAAGAAGATTCTTGAAAACCTTCTGACAGCTAGAAGCCGTCAAAAGAGTTACGCGGATAAACGATGCAAGCCTTTGGAATTCCAAGTCGGTGATCACGTCCTACTCGAGGTATCCCCTTGGAAGGGAGTGATTAGATTCGGAAAGAAAGGAAAACTTGTGCCACGCTATGTTGGACCTTTTAAGATCGTTGAGAGAATAAGAAAACAGGCCTACAAACTTGAGCTGCCTCCACAGATTGGTAACGTTCATCCAACCTTCCACGTGTCCAATTAAAGAAGTGTTTGACTGATGAAAATCTCCACACCCTCTTGATGAAATTCGTGTTGATAACACGATGCATTTTGTTGAGAAACCCGTGGAAATATTGGAACATGAAGTCAAGAAGTTAAAGCGCAGACGTATACCGATTGTTAAAGTTCGCTGGGAATCCAAACGTGGCCCAGAGTTTACTTGGGAACGAGAGGACCAAATGAAGGCGAAATATCCGCATCTTTTCTCACCAGTTTCCTCAAGCTAAATTTCGGGACGAAATTTCCTGAAGTAGGGGAGACTGTGACATCTGTGCTTTCCGACATTTGTATTTTATCCAACAATGTATATTTAATAAAATTTTGTGTTACATTTATGAGTTTTGTATATTTACTTATGACATTTGTGTATTTTTAATCCTTGTTCAAATCCGATCTTTTAAACCTTTTCTGGAAGTGTAATCGCAAAACGAAATCAGTTAAATGCAACGTATAGTCTGGGATAGTGACATAAGCTTAATATACATTAAATATCCTTTATATAACTTAGAAATAAGTTTTGAAGGGTTTGGTATGTCAAAAATAAGCTTACTCGATCACAGGGACTGTTTACGACAAACTATGAAAGTCTACCGATTCTCGTAGCGACGCACACTCCAGAACAAGTTCACAAGCTTAACATACCTGAAATAACCTTTAAATAACTTTGAATTAAGTTTTGAAGGCTTCGGTATGGTAAAATCATGCTTTGGCAACTTCAGGGCTATTTTGCAAATTTTGTGAAACTATGCCTTTTTGCGTAAATTGCTATCCGGAACATGTACGAACATCCAAAAATTTTTCTAAACATTAAAATATCATATTTTAGTGATTGGAATGCAAAAATGTTGTTCGTTACGCATTTACGGTCATACACGCGTTTGTTACGATTTACGTCGTATTAACCGAAAACCGCAACCGTAGAACCAAAGGAACCGACATCCAGAATATTTTGAGCAAATTCAAGTTCCCTATACTTTTTGTCCTTATAAAGCTTTGAAATGAGGTTAACGGGTGTTAAAAGTGCCAAAACGTGTCAAAAACAAGTTCAGGGGCCTGTTTTGCCAATTTTTGAAAGTTTCTGCCAGCTAAAGGGCTTACGGACCGTAAACCCAAAGTCCTTACGGTCCGTAAGGGACCCCAGCTCACCAGAAACATGGCAGCAGCTAAATAACTTCATTTTTGACTCACCATTCGACCTTGCCACCCTTAATTCTGCACTTGACACCTATTGGACAATAATCAAACTTGTGGGTGAGTCATGGGACACTTGTTAATCACCTACAACATCAAGAAAAGTATAAATACCATAGTGTTCTTTACATTTGAACTCTTGCAACCATTGTTCTTGCTATAACCTGCCACAAATCTGAATTTGCAACCTCCTTGGAGCTATTCTCTGGTTCTTGAATCATTCCTTGGTGTTTGTAAGCATTCCACTCTTGCTATGTTCAATTATTATAGCTTAATTTGATTAAAAATCAAAAGGTTTGACTTCTGTTTGACTTTTAGTTTTGATCATCAATTAATCAAGATAAAGCTCAATTGAATCTTGCAAGTAATCAAGGTGGTTATGATCCCTAAAAATCATGCCTACTGATTTTCACCATTTCTAGTTATTTTGGCAAGTCAAAGTTTCGGTCAAAATGCGATTTTTGCGCATTTTGCAACGGATCTGTTTTCGGGTATCAAAACAGGTTGTTTTGATGCCAAAATACTTTTATAAACTTACTAAGACATGTCAATATATTTCAAATTCGTCACTCTTGTTATAGTGCTTGTTTAGAGTCAAAAGTCTAGCGGTTTGACCACCACTTTGACTTTTGAATCTGACCCGTTTGGTCGATTTCTAGATCCGATCAAATACATACATGTGTCCATAAATATATAGGGGATAACCCTCTAAGGTTATACCTTATGGTCATGTTGTTTGGATTGGGTTATGATAATTAATTGTAGTAATCTTCAAAAATGACCAAAATACCCTTTTTGCAAAGAAATCCATTAAACATATGTAACACAAGATTTGCATATATTCTGATCAAAAACATTTTTTTAAAACATATTTTGGTAATTAAGACACATCATGACACATATCTAACTCTCCGAATGCATAATTACGCAAATGACGCGTTAAAGTGGCTTAAACTAGCTTAACGGGTCATAACAGGTCAAAAGCACTTAAAATCTTTTCCAACTCAGAGTGTTAACCTATTAAACCATATCATATGAGTTCCAATACTCATTTGGTTTATAAAGTCTCATTCTATCCAAATCTTCTGATTTCAAGTTCCGATATTTACATAGTTAACCGTTCATAGGACACGCTTGATTTCATGGACTCTTGATCTTGGTTTATCTTTTGTACAAGGATACTTTTGCAATCACATGTGAGTACATAGTCCCCTCTTTTACGTTTTCAAATGTTTTGGGGTGAAACATATTGTGCCTATATATACTTTCATGTTTTCATGAATTATACATGCTTGATTATAATGTATATATAGTACATGATTTTCATTGCATTTTGCTTCATATGTTGACCTAGCATATTT
This sequence comes from Scalesia atractyloides, assembly GCA_947069175.1. Classification (NCBI taxonomy): domain Eukaryota; kingdom Viridiplantae; phylum Streptophyta; class Magnoliopsida; order Asterales; family Asteraceae; genus Scalesia; species Scalesia atractyloides. Next base: position 75,618,313 of record CAMTDV010000009.1, on the reverse strand, counting down.
AGCACATTGGTTTTCAAAGATATTTTTGCTATGTATGTTGACCTAGCATACTAGTACATGGTTTCAAAGACATTTTCAAAAGACATTTTTGGACATTTTCAAAGACATTTTCAAGACAAGCTTACATTGTTATTGACATTTTGGTACGTTGAACTCGACAATGATACATACATTAACATTGATCACCGACCGTAGTAGTATGGTACCATAGGATACATCGTTCCATCCTAGGTATTTGGAAGCGACCTTAGGGAACGACAGAATCCGATGAACATTGATAAAACCTTGACCGGATAGGGGTTTATCCGACAGTCAACAAGGCTTGAATGTGTTCGCCAACAATCCATAATATATGTTTTAACAATAAAGGCAAATGGTTTATAAAACATGACATTGTTTACTCGACATTGGTTTACTCGACATTGGTTTACTGACATTGTTTACTGACATTGGTTTACTCGACATTGGTTTACATGACATTGTTTACTGACATTGGTTTACATAACATTGTTTACTCCACATTGGTTTACATGACATTTGTTACTCGACAATGGTTTATGGTGAATGACCAAATAGCGTGACGTGTGTAATATGATAAAAGCATGGTGGATACGCCCTATATATAAGTGCTTTTATTATCTTAAATATTGTGGCGTTATCTAAATCATTTTAAACAAAATACAAGACATGACATATCTTATACATAACATGACATTTTTATACGAGACAAAACTTACTTTTGATTATCTATTTAACCATGCATCATTTCTTTTATATCATATTGATTTTCATATGGTTCTTATAAAAGAAACTTTTTATGGTTCATGGCGACTTTTGTACTACTTTAAACTTTTCTTAAAATAATCAAAGCCATGAAGCATCAACACAAAACCTATGTACTCGCGGCACTTCTTTGCTGACTTTATTTTCACATATGTTTCAGGTGCAAATGTTTGATGTCAAGCTCGCTACACTTAGGGCGGACTGGGCCTTAGTGACTATAAAATCATAATAATAGCTTAACTTTTGTTGTATTTCCGTTTTTATCCAAGACGATGTAAACAATATTAACTAATGAAACTTAACATATGTGCCATGGTTATTGAAACAATAATTCTGTTGCAACACTTCCCAACGTTTCCGCCATAGTTTGTTGTTTTACGTGGTCGGGGTTGTGACATGAAAGATTGGTATCATGCTTTCCAGATGAAGGCCAAGGAGGCTGTGAGTGATGACAATGTGATAACAGGTATGTTCCTTATTAATGATGTCTATGCTAGAGTTCTTTTTGATTCAGGGGCTAATAGATCATTTGTAGATCATAAGTTTAGTGACTTATTAAACTTGCCTGTAAGAACTCTAGACATAACATATGATGTAGAACTCACCGATGGATCAATCAAAACCGCTTCTACGATCCTTGATAGATGCTCCATATCCATTAAGAATCACTCCATTCCTGTTTCACTCCTGCCAATGAAATTGGCCGGTTTTGATGTAGTTCTTGGTATGGATTGGTTGTCTAGCAACCAAGCCCATATAGCCTGTAACAAGAAACTCATCGAAATCAAAACCCCAAAGGGGATACCCTCGTCATACAAGGAGATCGGTATTATGGATTGTCAGAAAAAGCATCATTGCTCAAGCATCGAGGTGTTTAAGGAGAAGTTGTGTTATTTATATGGCACAAGTGACCATTGATAAAGATAAGCCAAAGATTGAAGATCTACCCGTTATCTCAGAATTCGTCGATGTATTTCCTGAAGACTTGCCTGGTCTACCCCCAGATAGGCAAGTAGAATTTAGAATTGATATCATACCTGGTGCAAGCTCCAGTTGCTAGAGCACCATATAGACTTGCCCCTACAGAGATGAAAGAATTGAAGACGTAACTCGAAGAACTGTTAGAGAAAGGTTTTATTCAACCAAGCTCTTCGCCTTGGGGAGCTCCAATCTTGTTTGTGAAGAAGAAGGATGGATCGATGCGGATGTGTATTGACTACCGTGAGCTAAATAAGTTAACTATCAAGAACCGCTACCCATTACCCCGGATCGACGATTTATTTGATCAACTTCAGGGAGACGAGCTACTTTTCAAAAATTGATTTAAGATCTGGATACCATCAACTCAAGGTTAGAACCGAAGATGTTCCGAAGACGGCATTTAGAACAAGATATGGTCATTATGAATTTTTAGTGATGCATTTTGGGCTCACTAATGCACCGTAGCCTTTATGGACTTGATGAGTCAGAGTTTGCAAGCCTTATCTGGATAAGTTTGTTATTGTCTTTATAGACAACATACTTATCTATTCTCGCAGTCAGAGCCGACCACGAGAAACATTTAAGGTGTATCCTAGAATTATTAAGACAAGAGAAACTCTACGTAAAGTTTTCAAAGTGTGAGTTTTGGTTGCGTGAAGTTCAGTTCTTAGGGCACGTTGTCAGTGAACGTGGAATGATGTGGACCCTGCCAAAGTTGAGGCAGTAATGAACTGCAAGCCCCCAAGTCACCGTCAGAAATTGAAGCTTTCTAGGATTGGCTGGTTATTACAGAAGGCTTATTGAAAACTTCTCGAGAATAGCTACTTCATTGATGACCTAACTCGCAAGGATTTAAGTTCAATTTGGGTCCGAAAAGAAAGAAGCTTTTGAAGTATTGAAGCAAAAAGTTAAGTAATGCTCCTGTGCTAACTTTACCAGAAGGAATTGAAGATTTTGTGGTCTATGTGAAGCTTCACACACCGGCATGGGTTTGTACTTATGCAACGTGGAAAAGTGATTGCTACGCTTCAAGGAATTGAAGATACACGAAAGAAATTATACCACACATGACCTGGAGCTAGGTGCTGTGGTATTTGCACTTAAGCTATGGAGACATTATTTATACGGAACAAAGTGTATTATATACACCGACCACAAGAGTCTCCAACATTTGTTTAATCAAAAGGATTTGAATATGCGACAGCGTCGGTGGATGGAAACGCTGAATGACTATGATTGTGAAATTCGTTATCACCCAGGCAATGCAAATGTGGTTGCCGATGCCTTGAGCTGTAAGGAAAGAATTAAGCCTATTCGGGTTAATGCCAAAAGCATTGAAGTAAGAAATAATTTGACAGATCGAATCTTGGAAGCCCAAAAGCCAGCGCTATTAGAAGCAAATCTTCCTAGTGAAGAATTGGGAAAAATGGCGGAGCAGCTAACACAAGGAAGTAACGGAATCCTTAGGTTCTGCGGACGAATTTGGATCCCAGTCTTTAGAGGACTTAGGGACTTGATCCTCCAAGAAGCGCATAGTTCTAATTACTCGGTTCACCCGGGTAGTGATAAGATGTATAAGGATTTGAGCCCCAACTATTGGTGGTCCGGATTGAAGAAGTCTATAGCTGCTTTTGTAGCTAAGTGCCTGACATGTTCACAAGTGAAAGCAGAGCATCAGAAGCCGTCAGGATTACTGCAGCCTGTTAGAAATTTCCATGTGGAAGTGGGAATGTATAACCATGGATTTTATTACCAAGTTACCGAAGACAAAGCAAGGGAATGATGCGATATGGGTGATTGTAGACAGGCTGACTAAGTCGGCGCACTTTCTACCCATTAATGAGACTTATAGCTCAGATAAGCTAGCAAAATTATATGTAGACGAGATTGTTTTTTTGCACGGCGTACCAGTGTCCATTGTGTCGGATAGACACACAAGATATACTTCGCACTTTTGGAAGAGTTTTCAACAGGCTTTAGGCACTTGATTAAATTTTAGCATACTTATCATCCCCAAACGGATGGACAATGTGAGCGTACTATACAGACATTGGAAGATATGCACCGTGCTTGTGTGATCGATCTAGGTGGAAGTTGGGATAGCCACTTACCACTTGTTGAGTTCTCCTACAACAACAGCTACTATGCAAGCATTCAAGCCGCTATGTTTGAAGCTTTATATGGGATAAAGTGTAGGACGCCCGTTTGTTGGGCAGAAGTTGGGGAAGCTCAACTAACAGGACCAGAGATAGTCCTGGAGACGACAGATAAGATCTTGCAAATTTGGGATCGTCTCAAGGCTGCTAGAGATAGGCAGAAAAGTTACGCAGATCGAAGGTGTAAACCTCTCGAGTTCCAGATAGGGGACAAAGTCTGCTAAAAGTGTCGCCTTGGAAAGGCGTTATGAGCTTCGGAAAGAAAGGCAAGCTAAGTCTAAGGTTTGTTGGATCATTTGAGATTATCGAACGAGTGGGAGCTATTGCGTACAAGCTTAATTTCCAGAGAAATTCAGTGGAATCCATAATGTGTTCCACATTTCCAATTTGAAGAAACGCTTGCCAGACGAGTCATTGGCTATGCCACAGACGATGTGCAGATTGATAATAACTTGCGTTTCATTGAGAAACCTATAGCGATTGAAGATCGTCAGGTTAAGAAGCTTCGTAGAAAGCATGTCCGATCGTGAAGGTCAAGTGGGACGCTCGCCGAGGTCCTGAATATACGTGGGAAGTTGAGTCCGTTATGCGGCAAAAGTACCCATACTTGTTCGATTGAAATCTCGGGTCGAGATTTATTTTAAGGGGGTGAGGATGTAACACCTCGTGTCTTCACATCCAATATTTTTCCGACACGTGTCCCGGTAATCCTCGTGAACCGTATGGTGAATAGGGAGGGACCGAAGTCGTTGAAACGATAATAATATTCGTATGTTATTTTGAAAATAAGTTGGAGGAATTATGTATAAATTCAAAGATTTTCTTGATCTGGGAACCCCTTGCAGACCGCAAGGCTCAAGCCATACGGTCCGCAAGGTAATCTGAAACAATGGGCGCCTGAGGTCCTTACAGACCGCAAGGCAAAGCCCATACGGTCCGTAAGAACCTGCCAGCGAACAGAAATGTGGTAGCAGCCTGTTTTGCCACCTTTCTCGAGTTTTGGCACCTTCTTTGCATGCTTGACACGACTTGGGACATTTGTACTCGTCCCTTAACACCTGGCAACCATCTATGCACACTCCATTACCATTTAATTGATGAATTCTTGGTGTTTGCAACACACTTTCTTCACAACGTTCACCAAGTTCATGCTAGTGGAGTTTTTGGTCACCTCCAAGCTTTCCATTTCGTTCCTACCACTCATTTGGACATAATGTAAGTGTTCAAATTCGTGTTTAGTGATTTCTTATAGCTTTTAGCCTAGAACAAAGTCTCGTCGTAATTACGCCTTGACTTTGTTCTAAATCCGTGAATACTCCGTCATTGTGAGTAACGAAAGTTCCTATACGTTCATAATAATGGAGGTGTTAATTCCTCCAGAGGGCATCTCCAGATTTTCATGGATTCATGACCAATCGACGAGTCAACCGAAAAGTCAAATAAAGTCAAACTATCCAGTTTTTATAAAATCATAACTAATGATCTAGATGTTATAAAACATGTTTTGATGCACTAACAACCTAAAAATAAGTATTAGAACATATGTCTATGGATTCAGCTCGTTAAGTTTTGGTCTAGGCTCGGTTTGTAGCCAAAAGTCGTAACAGTTGACTTTTGTTACTTTTGATTCTGACCCATTTCGAGCCACTTTTGCTACTGACTTCTGACCATTTTGAGACCATGATTATTTTAAGAATGACCAATCTAAAGTTCGTCACTCGATTCCTAAGAAATCTGAGTTTTTGTATAAGTTCCATAACTTTTACTAAAACTTTGCAAAAAGGTCATTTTTGTACAAATCTTGGTTTTAAACACACATGCATGTAAGAATAAGCCATAAACTGATCTATAAACATTATTTTGATTATGTTGATATCAAGAATCTGAATATAATATAAGTTTTTGCAAGAAATGTATTTATGGCACTAAAATGGCTAAAATGCCCTTTTCGGCATTTTAGAAAGAAAAAACATGGTTTAATCATCGATATGATATATTCACTGATGTAATATAATAAGTAGGACCTTTTGGGAAGTTCATTCAGATTATAACTTGAATGAGGGCTTAAGATTCGTTAAATGCCGATAAATGACTAAATTACTTTTTTTCGCGTAATATGACTTTAACCAAACTTTTTATAACCAAATCTTTTACTTACTGATTAAACATGAAAATAACTTATTTTGGTTATATAAAAATGTTCTAACCTCAGTTTATCATAAACATCGATTAAACGGCTTTTAGGGACTTTTACGCCTTTTTGGCGTATAGTGTGGTTAAAGGCCATATCCTTGAGCCAAGACTTGTTACCTACTGATTTATAAACTTACTTTCACCATAATAACAGTAAGTACAAGTCCCAAACTTAGAATCCCAAATTTGGCCTAAAAGCTATGTGTGAAATGACTAAAATGCCCCTTCGGGACATAGTTTGTGTCGAAACCGTCAAGCACACATATATTTAATATCCTACTGTTATAACATTATAAAATATATATTTTTACTGAATATTAAAGGTCGTGACATCCGATTTCCTAATTTACATCTTTTATAAATAATAAAATGACCAAAATACCCTTTTAAAGCACAAAACGGTTTTAAATATATCCCGGGCCTATCTTTGCAAATGCTACTGATTTCCTAATATATATTAAACATATTTTCTTATGGAACATATATATAACTCGTACAGTTACCCGGTTTCGCTTATATGCATTCGGCTAAAGCCTACGTAACTAGTTTACGTATTTTAACCGAAACGGGTTTAACTTTGTTCATTCCTTATCAAAATCCAGAATGTTATTGGTTTACCCATATCATACAAGTTTGCATACTTGTCGGGCCCAACGAACATTCTATTCCAGTCACCGCTTAATCTAGCGTAGCGTACTGTATCATATTTTTAGCATAAGACTAACCGGTTCAAGTCTAAGACTTAATTAAGGACCCGTTAGCATTGTAATATTGGTTAATAATTACCATCACTCCAGACTGAAGCCTCCCGGTAAATTGCCTTGTACTTGCTTTTGGAACTACGGCTGAGCTTGGAACTTTACATACAAACAACTCAGGTAAATACTCTTAACTTATTTTCCCTATACAGGCTTGGGATACGGTAGAATACTACCGCTTGGTCGGGTATGGGAACATGTTTTATCCAATTGTGGTAATTAACTAGATTCTTACATAACCCGTTTTGATCTGTCTTGTTTGAAACTAAAACATTGGGGGTGGGCTTGACCGTGTCTGGGATATCTTGGCTCACTAAATTGGTAGTGACCACGACAATATAGCATGGCGTGTAGGCATACACTGGGAAATTGCTGTCTGCTTTCTGTGTGAAAGTTCAGAGTGGTGTGTCAGTTGATCATGTCTCGGTTTCTATACTGGGCCCCATATGTAAAAGCCAACATGTAAATCTGTATACAAGGTCATTTGTACTATTCCAAGTTATTTAAGAAAATGTGCCATGTGCGCCTAAACCATTTTCGAAAAGATTTTCAAAATGAGTCGGTTGAGCGTATTTACCAGTGTAAACTGACGTATTTTCAAAAGTTTAAGTTACAGGTGCAAGTACGTAATAGGCCGGAGCTGCGGGGCGAATACCGAGGAGTTGCGTCCTTAGGACTTGCCTGTTTATAGTCTGATATCATTTGTATGTCTTTGCGATCTGCCTGGTGGATCATATTGCAAGCCTTGTTTATGTATTGTATTTTGAACCTTGGACACTTATCGATTTGTAATAGTTTATCTATCCAATGCCTTCCGCTGTGTTATTTTATAATTGGTTATGATGATATCAACTTTACGTCACGATACTCCCCACCGGCCCACCGGTAGACACGTGGATGTCGGGGTGTGACAGGTGGTCATGGGATGTTGATTAGTAGGAGGTGGGCCGGGTTGGTATGAGGCTGTGGGTTGTGTGGGAGGAATTTGGGCTGTGGAAGTAGGTGGTTGGGTGTGGGCCGAAGATGGGGGAGAGTTTGGATGGGCCGTGGGGGGTGGGACAGAAGAGACAGGTGGAGGCCGAGGACGACGACTGTAAGTTATTGGGTATGGTGTGGTGGGTGAGGGGCGAGTAGGTGGAGGAGGAATGAATGAAAAACCGAGAGGGGGTGAGTCATCGAGAAAGTGGTAAGTGGTGGTGGTTGTGGAATGGTATAAGGAAAGGTGGTTTCGTCAAAAGTAACATGACGGGAAATATGGACCTTACCGGTGGTAGGGTCGAAGCACCGGTATCCTCGGAAGTCCGAAGGATAACCGAGGAAAATGCAACGGATGGCTCTAGGGTGAAGTTTATGTGGTTGGGTGACGGAAGTGTTGGGGTAGCAGGCACACCCAAAAATGCGTAAATGTTCGTAATTGGGGTGACGAAGATAGAGGCAAAGGTGGGTGTGTAGAAATATAATCGTTTGGCGGGTAAGATGTTATGGAGGTATGAGGCGGTGTGAAGGGCTTCTACCCAAAATATAGGGGGTAGGTTTGCGTGGATTAGGAGGGCGCGTATGATGTCGTTGAGACGACGAATCATGCGTTCGGCCCGTCCGTTTTGAGAAGATGTTTGCGGGCAAGAGAAGCGAAATAACAAGCATGGTGAGTGGCAAAGCTTTTGAAGGCATGATTATCGAATTCGCCCCCAAGGTCACATTGAAAGGTTTTTTATTTTACATTGAAATTGTGTAAGAATTAGTGCATGGAATTTAGCAAAGGTGGGAAAGACCTCGGATTTAAATTTAAGTGGGTAAACCCAAACGAAGTGGGAGAAATTGTCAACGAGCACCATGTAATATTTGTAACCGGTTTTGCTCGTGATTGGTGAGGTCCATAATCACAGTGTACAATGTCAAAGGGTGCAAAAGTAAAAGAATTAGATACTGAGAAAGGTAAACGTTTACTATTTGAAAGTTGACATGAGTTGCAAATATGAGACAAATTGTCTTTATTACAGGAAAAACTAAAAGTACGAAGTAATAAATCTAAAACTTGATTCCCGGGGTGGCCGAGACGCTCGTGCCCGGGTAGTGTTGGAGTGGAAAGAAAACATGCTTGCGAAGGGAGTTGTGGTGGAGTGAAATGATAGAGGTCCCGGTACTATTGTGTCTTGAAAGAGTCCGTCTAGTGTAGGATCCTTCAAATAAAAACCAAATGGGTCAAATTCAATAGACACATTGTTATCACAGTAAAACGTCGTACAGAAATAAGGTTTCTAATGATATGAGGGCTGTAAAGGACATTGGGTAAAATGTATGTTCGATTTGGTAAAGAGTGAAACCAGTGCCCGTGCTTTTAATTGGAATGCAAGTACCATTACCGACCATAATTGAACTGCGTACAGGACAAGAATTGGGAATAATTATTTTACCTGGATCTCGTTCCGAATGGGAGCCTGCTCCAGTATCCATGATGTCATTATTCCAGGAGTTGTTCGGGTTCATCTGCATATTGGAAAACCTGCACTTAAATCTGATGGGCTCAGGGCATCATACCCGTATTGTTGCGGCCAAACTGAGAAGAGGAGTACTGGCCCGAAGCAGCAAAGTGGGCCAGAGCATGTGGAGGGGCTGATTGATTGAAAACAGAACCATTAGTGGGCTGCCAATTGTTTTGGGTTGGGTAGGGGCAGGGGTGTGGTCCACCAGGCCCAATTCGGGTATGGTGAGATGTACGCTGAAGGAGTCCTTGCTGTCCAGAATGAGCGGACGTAGCCAGCCCCACCTCCCTTGTTGTCGCGGCGACCTCCTCTGCAGTTATTTCTGCCATGTCCGCGACCCCTCCCCCTTGATTGGCTA